>VDFB02063263.1:0-24644 GCA_007258455.2 Sequoia sempervirens
AGTGTTCAACAATTGGTATTGGAGCTTTGGTTCTTCGAAGAAGAGCTTAAATACTTTGGGTAGATCCGATGGTGCACAAACTAATATTTCCTGTGTTTGATGGATCTAACTATAGTTTCTGGAAAGTGCAGATGAGAGGTAATCTAATATCTCTAGGCTACAAGACTTGGAAATTTGTTGAGAAAAAATATGTTGAACCAACAACTGGTCCTAGTTCTATGGATGATATTTCGGCCTATGAAGAGAATGAAAAGGAAAGATACACAATATTTAGTGCTTTGTCTAAGACTGAGTTAACAAAAGTTATTTCATTGGGCACTGCTTATGAAGTTTGGGAAAAGTTGAAATAAATCTATGAAGGAAATGATAGAGTCAAATTATCAAAGAAGTTGACAGCTAAGTATAGATATGAAAACTTGAGGATGGAAGAAGGTGAGGATATAGCAAGCTACTTTCAGAGTGTTGACAATGCAGTAAATGAAGTCAAAAATCAAGGAGGCACTCTAACAGACGAAGATGTAATGGAGAAGATTCAGATGACCCTACCAGAGAGTTATAGTGACAAGATCTCAACTATTGAGAGTTTGATAAGGAAAATTCACAAGAAACTGTTGCTGCTCCAAACACTGCACATTTGAGATAGGGAGGTGGAGGGGGTGACTAAACCTTCAGCTGAAGATAGAGAAGAGAGGTCAGGATGGTAGAAGTTAGGAGATGGAGTTTGGAAAACTCCACAAGGAAATTGAAGAAAGGTACCAGGAAGTACAAAGGTATGCTACCCCTTAAATGTTTTAGGTGTCGAAAGATTGGTCATTTAGCAACTAAGTGTCCAGAAAAAGGAACAAGGAAAAAGTTTAAAAAGACCAATAAAAAGGCCTATTATATTAATGAGAATTTTGGTATTTTAGATGATGAATCAGATCATGAGGATTGTTTGTTTTTTGTGGAAAAGGATGAACTTAGATTTGGTATCTCTAATATTTGTCTGAAATCTAATGATAACACCCAGACTACATTATTTGTTAAAAGAAACAGAGATGAATGGTTGATTGATAGTGGATGTTTGAATCATATGACTAGTGATAAAAGTAAGTTTGTGAAGCTTGAGAAATATGATGGAGGTTATGTTAGATTTGGAGATGATAAAACAACACAAATTGTTGGAATTGGTTCTATTAACTTTGATGGAAAACATAACACTAACAATGTTTACTATATGAAGGGTTTATATCATAACCTTCTGAGTGTTGGACAGATGTGCAAAAATGGCTATAATGTGGTATTTGAGCATGATGGTTGTGAGATTCAGAAGAAATATGGAACTATTATTGCAGCTAGAAAAAGAACAATTGGGAATATGTATCAATTGGAAGAAGCTACAATGAAATGCTTATTCTCTCAGTCCAATGACAGTTGGCTCTGGCACCAGAGGATGAGTCACATCAACTTCAAAAACTTGGTAAGGATAAGTTCAACAAGAGCAGTCAAATATTTTCCAAGACTAACAAAACTAGAGAACACTATCTGCAAAGGATGTCAAGAAGGAAAGTAGACCAGAGAAACATTCTAAAGAAAAGAAGAATCATCTACTGGTTTGTTGGACCTTGTACACATTGACCTATGTGGTCCAACCAGAACAAGAACTTACAAGGTGAGAAATATTTCATGCTTTTAATAGATGATTATTCTAGATTAACCTGGGTTGCATTTTTAAGAGAAAAATTAGAGGCTCTAGAAAAATTCAATATTTTCAAGGCAAGAGTTAAGAATGAAGTTGACAGGAGAATCAAGTGTTTAAGATATGATAGAGGAGAGTTTACTTCTAATGAATTCAAAAAATTCTATGAAAAACATGGCATCAAAAGACAACTATTTTCCCCTAGAACACTGTAGTAGAATGGTGTAGTGGAAAGAATGAACCAAATAGTTCAAGAAACAACTAGAACAATGATCATGGAAGCAGGTTTACCATAGGTCTACTAGAGAGAAATGATACACATAGCAGTATACACTCTTAATAGAGTACTATTCTAGAGGAAATATGGAAAGAAATCATATGAGCTATGGCATGGAAGAGCTCCCACAATAAAATACTTCAAATTTTTTTGAAGAAAATGCTACATCTGGATAGATGAGGACAATCTTGGAAAGTTCGACAGTAGAGCTGATGAAGGAATATTTTTGGGTTACTCTACAAGAAGCAAAGCAACTCAAGAGCAAGTATTATTGTGTCTTCTCTTAGAAACTGAGCCAAATATTGCAGGAGAAGCATGCAATGATCATAATTGGGTGAAGGAAATGAAATTAGAACTTGATCAAATAGAGAAAAATTAGACTTGGAAACTTGTACTAATTTGGTAGACAAAAATGTAATTGGAACAAAGAAGTGGGTATTGTAGAATAAGTTGGATGAAAACAAAAAGGTAATTAGAAACAAGGCACGATTGGTTTGCAAAGGTTACACTTAGATCAAAGGTATTGATTTTGAAGAAACATATGCCCTTGTTGCCTGGATGGAAGCAATCTAGATATTCTTAGCTTTTGCAACCTTTAAGGTTTTCAAAGTCTATCAAATGGATGAAAAATCAACATTCTTGAATGGATAACTGATGGAAGAAGTCTACATTGAGCAACCAGAGGGATTTAAGTTGAGAAGTGACCTAGATGTTGTTTGTAGGTTGATAAGCTTTATACAGATTGAAGCAGGCACCTAGAGCCTAGTATGGCGGATTAGACAAATATTTGATTGGACAAGGATTTCAAAATGGATCTATTGACAGTAACTTATACTATAGAATTCACTTAGATCAAATTTTGATTGTTGTAATTTATGTTGATGACATAATTTTTGGAGAAAATGATGATATGTGCAAAAAATTTGCAGATGAAATGCAGAAGGAATTCAAAATGTCTATGATAGTGAGTTAAATTTCTTCCTTGGACTACAAGTAAATCAGAGTAGCAAAGGAATTTTCATTTCTTAGTCCAAGTATACCAAAGAATTATTGAAGAAGTTTGGATTGGAGAACTCCAAACCGGTTTGTACACCTATTGTTACCGGATGTAAGTTGACAAAAGAAGACGATTCACCTAAAGCTAATGCAAGCATTTATAGGTCAATGATTGGAGGATTGTTATATTTGACTGCTACTAAACCATACATTATGTATGATGTTTGTTTAGCAACAAGATTTCAACAAGAACCAAAGGAATCACATGTTGTTGCAGTAAAAATAATCTTTAGATATTTGAAGGTTATAGAAGATATGGGGTTATGGTATCCAAAGGACTCATATTTCACTTTGACAGCCTATACTGATGTTGATTAAGCTAGATGTGTTGATAACCGATGATCACAAGTGGTGGAGCTTATTTCCTTGGCTCACAGTTGGTTGCTTGGTCAAGTAAGAAACAATATTTTGTATCTTTATCTACTATTGAAGCTGAATACATTGCAACATCCTCATGTTGCACTTAGGTATTGTGGATGAAACAAATGCTAAAGGACATTGGCATATCATTTGATGAATTGATCTCAATTATGTGTGATAATACTAGTGTAATAAACATTTCTAAAAATCTGGTACAACACTCTAGAATGAAACATATATCCATTAGATATCATTTCTTGAGAGAGAAGGTTCTAGAAAATGAAGTAAAACTTGAATATGTACCTACAAAAGAGCAGATTGCAAACATTTTCACAAAACCATTGATCAAAGATACTTTTGAGTATCTTCGACAGAAGTTATGGGTTTTGCCCCCTCCTAGTCTACAACAATTTGCAACAGGGTGTGCATTAGTCTAGGGTGTTATATGCTCATCCTTATCTAGATCAATGCTTGGTGGCTTCCTCACAAGGGGAGCAAAATATTTTTTTTAGGGGGATTTTTTTTCCTTTGTCCTTGATGTCAAAGGGGGAGAAGAAAAGAAGAAAAGAAGGTCCTTGATGTTGTTGATGTTGACATTGAGTTGATTGGGATTTTGTTGATGAATGTTGTCATCAATGAAAAAGGGGGATATTGTTGGAATGTGTTGGAATGTGATGCTATTGATTGTTGTCATTAATGGTTGTCATTGATGTCAGCATATCTTGGTTGATTGACAAAGGTTCAATTTTAATGCTTTGGTGATCTGGATTGGTATGGTTTTAGATGTTGTGATGTAATGATCTATCCTTGGTCATGTTTTTCCTAGTCCTATTCATTTTATAATAGATACACTTTTATGGGTCCAGACCAATTTGGAAATTGGCTAACGTTCTCTGACACATTGTTTGCATTGTAGCATGTATATCCTATCTTTGGTTCTGGATATCATGGTGAAAATGTAGCATGTTGATTTGAGTGAGGAGGTTCTATGTGGTCCATGTTTCATTCCTCTCCACCACGAGAATGTTTTTGTGGTGACCTAATTCAAAATTGTGTTTGGCCGACTTAGGAGTTTATGGAAGCATGGAATGGTATAAGTAAATGATGATTTTGTTTGATGAAAGTAAGTGTGATGAATTCAAATCTAAAAATCTAGACATAGTGAAGTATGTGAAAGTATACAACTAGAGGAAGAAAAAAGTGAGATTCTATCCGTTGTCATTGTTGGTGACAGTTATTTCAGTGGTGGATTCCCTTTCATCATTCTTCTTGTTGTGAGCCCTTTCTATTGACAGTGATCCCTTTTCTATAGGCAGTAAGCCTTTCTCTTTTGGTAGTGAGCCTTTTTATCTTTGGCTGTAATAGTCAGGCAATGAGCCCACTAGCAGTGAGCAATTTGGTAGTAAGCCCTTGTAAAAATCACCTTAACCGGTGTTTTATAATTGAGAATTAGCATTCTCTGTGGTTTTTACCTTTTTGGGTTTCCATGTAAATTTTGGTGTTCATTGTGCATGGTGTTGTTATGTGTTTTCATGTTCATATCTATTATATTATTATATGATTGATTTAAGTTTTCTCTGGATTAATTAAAGTCAAAATATTCTTTTATAATAACTGATTGACCCCCCCTCTCAGTTATCTGGACTATTCAACACTCCTAATATCTATTGGATTTGTAAGAATGTAACAAAACAAGAGGACAAAAGCATAGACAATCATGACAATCATAGTTGTTCTTATCCCGATACCTCTCCTACTCGTGACAAAGGTATCTTGGTGATAGGAGATGCAATCATTGAGTATCATGAGAATATTGTTTGTCCCTCTCCCCCTACCCCACCCACTTGGGAGGACATTATGTCACAATAAAATGAGATCATTGATTCATTTATTAACATCACTTTTCCTACTCTCCATTCATCTCCCAACATCTCTCCCACTTATGAGAATGCTTTATGGAAAGAGGAAGAAATCATGGGCAATCATGACAATCACATTTTTTCTTCTCCCAATATCCCTCCTATTTTTGAAGAGGATATTTTGGTGTTAAAATATCCAATCATTGAGAGCCATTTCAATCCTATTTGTTTATCTTCCCCTACCTCTCCTACTTGGGAAGACATTATTGGAAAAAGGGATGTAATAATAGATAACCATGAAAATAATATTTGTTATTCTCCTAATATCTCTCCTATTTGTGAAGAATATATTTTGGTGTTAGAAGACCCACTCATTGAGATTCATGAGAATCTTGTTTCTCCCTCTCCTAATGTTTCTTCCACTTGGGAAGATATCATTGAACAAAAGGATGCAATAATTTTTAAGAAAATCATAGTTATTCTTCTCTACATGCCTACCCTACTTGTGATGAAGTTGTCTTAAAAGATCCAATGACCATTGAATGTCATGAAATTCTTGTTTGCTCCTCTCCTAAAAACTCTCCTACTAGGGAAGATATCATGGTGCAAGAGAATGATAGTATTGATACATGCACTTCAAATAATAGTAATGTGGTTTCCTTAGATATAGATGATAAGGTTACATTAGACTTCTCTTTGATAAAATATCAAAAAAATAAGGATAAGTCTATTGAGGTTTTGAACATTAGAGCTCCCTTGATTATTAGACCTCCTGAGAGTCCTCTAATCATTGGACCTCCTAAGAGTCCTCTAATCATTGGACCTCCTAAGAGTCCTTTAATTATTGGAACTCCCAAGTCATCTCCTAATCCACTTCTTATCATAGGACCACCACAACACCAATCACAACCTCCAGGAGCTATCTTAAACTTTGAAAGGAAACTCACTAGTAACAATGTTTCACAACAACTATGTTATAATACTGTTACTCATACATACAACACAAGGAACAATAGGAAACCACAAACCATACCTACCTCATTACCATTACCTCAACCTATCTTTCCTAGTGCTCCTCATTTTCCTTTGCACAATGGAAAGGAGTATGATCTTGTAGAACAACTTAAAAACACTCCTGCTAAGATTTCTTTATGGTACCTTATTCAAGCATCACCTAATTACCATAGCATGCTTCAAAATTCTTTACAAAAAGTTGTTATCCCTCCTATTGTGTAACCAAATTATGTAGTAGCCCTAATTCAAGGTATGAACTTAGTCAACTTAGATATTACCTTTCACCAAGATGAGTTACCTCCATTAGAAGTGCAAAAACAAAATGAATCTTTCGTGATAATGGTTTTCATTAATAAGTGTGGGATAAAACAAACTCTCATTGAGAATGGTTTGGCACTTAATATGTTTTGTGTAAACCTTTAAGATGAGATTAGAGTGGACAAGACTATGATTGAACCTGATTCTTTATCTATTCATGGATTTGATAATGTGGGAAAAAAACCACTTGGTGTGATAACATTGCCTATTAGAGTTGGAAAGGTCACATTGCAAACCCCTATTCATGTCATGCCTAATAATATTTCATATAATCTTATTTTGGGTAGACCTTGGATTCATGTGATGAATGGGGTACCTTCAAATCTTCATCATTTAATGGAATATGTCTATAACAACAATGTTTATACAATCAAGGCTGACCCTCACCCTGAAAGTTGTTTGTGCACTAAGAAAGACAAGGAAAGTCCTTTGAAAATATTGATACCAAATTCGAAAGTAGAGCCCATGCAAGAGGAACAAAAAAAGAACAATATTGAAGAAGTCACAAAGTTATTGGATGATGATTGGGGTTCATTGGATATCACACATGCATTCATGGGAGAATATAAGATTACACACAAAACAAGAAAAGAGAAAGAAACAAACATAGTATCAACACAAGAAAAGTCATCAAAAGCATGCGAGTCTACAACTTTTAGAAAAGAAGAGGAAAAAAAAAATTACACATCCACATATGATGAATGTGATCATGAGAAACCACCAAATCCAAAAGCAATGGAAAATCTTTATGGAAGAGGTTACAAAATTTTAAAACAACTTGGCTATAATGGAAAAGGATGTGGTGATAGAGAACAAGTTATTTGTGTCCCTTTAGAACCTAGCACACATGAAACAACTAGTGGTATTGGTTATTGTCCTTCGAAAGAAACAAAAGCATCAAAGAAACCTTTGCTTTATATCAATATCATCATGCAAAACACTCCTACGACATGTTCAAACACATGTCTTAGTAATGATTGGGGTTCATTAGATTTTACACCCTCCTTTAAGGGAGAGTACAAAATCTCACAATCTAAAGAGTCTTGTGTATGTATGAAACCTCATACTAAGAAATAAATATCTTTGTCACAAAAGAAAGGAACATATTCTACTATTGATCAAGAGAGTACCTTGTCGAAGCTTCTCCAAGATCACTTGATATCTCTCCCTCCAAGAACACAAAAGAAATTTTACAACAAAAGTTCATTTTGTGCATATCATACAGTTCATGGTCATTCAAGTAATGAATGTAAGGATTTGAGTAATAAAATTCAACATCTTAAGGATTGTGGTGCTCTTTCTTGTATTGATACACCTATTTCCTCTAATTGATAATGATTTTCATTCTATCATGTTGTTCATCACTATGTGGCATTAGTATCTTTATATGTCTTGATCATTTCCATTTATGGTGGTACAATATTTAGTGCAACCATATTTCTCTTGGTAGCAACATGATAGTTCTTGGTGGTTGTCTTTGCCTCTATGATTGGGGGGCAAGGATAACTAGTTTTTGAGGTGTGCATTCTTTTCAAGGATCCTCTCTTTCTCTCTTTCTACTAAAAATACCAACATAGAAAGTATTTTGACATTGTAAGTGGGGATATTTTCCCCCCCTTCATTTTTTGCATGTCCCCTTCTTAGTGATGATATCATACATCTCCTAGAAAGTATGAACCTTTTATTCAAAGTGTGGTATTCTCAATTCATGTGATGTGTATTCTTGGTGGTGACATTGGGTTTGATGTCCTTCAAGAGTGCGACCTTTCTTGGCATATGACATTCCTTTTAGTGGTGATTCCACGACTTGCATTCCCTAAGTTGTGAATCTTTTATCCTTGACTAGTCCTCTCTTGGAGACATTAAGCACAATGTTCCCTAAGGTGAGACCTTTCATGAAATAAGAAAAACCCCTTTGAATATCCTATTACATGTATCAAGGCCACCAATCATAACACAACTTGCTTCCTAGTGGAGCCTTTATGTTTTTCAAGGCCACCAAGCATAACACAACTTTCTTGCCAATGGAGCCTTTTTCATAAGTTCCTAGCATAACGTAGCTTGCTAGCCTTGTGACCAATTTTGTGGTACCTTATCAAAGTTATTAGGAAGTATAACTCTGGTATGGTTAGTACAATGGGAGCTCATACCTTGCATGACTTCCCATTAGCCACTTTTTTGGGCTCACCTAGTGGACAATGGATTCACTAGCCCATGTAAGTGCATTTGGTTTGCATATTAGACAATGAGTTTCCACTTGTAATTTTTTTTTAGATAAATAGCAAAGGCTTGATCCACCCCTTCTCTTTCTTTCTTCTCTAGTTTTGGAATTGTATGCTTGTGTATCTTGTCTTGCTGATGCATATTTAACATAGGCATGTGTCTCTTTATGCCTTTTTTTGTTTACCATGAGATCTTAGATCTTGGGGGCTTGATCATCATCCTTGAACTTTGTTGTCTTACCTTTCCAACATATGTACAATTAGACCTCTTGACGCTTGTTTTTATACTTTAGTGTGAGTTCGAGCTAGGGATCATCCTCTCACTAAATTAGGGGCTAAATGTAGTGTTGGAAAATGTACTCCTTTACATTTTCACACTATCTTTGGATCCCTTAATTAAATGGACTTAATTAAGCCTCTAATTGGCCCAATTATGCATCTACAAGCCTAATTCATTGCAATTTATGAAAGGGGAATTATGATTTAATTAATGCAACTATCATGTTTAACGCCCCGAAATGAATAGGTCATGGCAAGAAAGGGGAATTATGATTTAATTAATGAAATTGTCATTTTTACCACCCCAAAATGAAAAGGTCCTAAAAATTTAGGTCAAAACCCATTCGCTCTTGGATAAATGGGTCCCCTTTAGTTGCTTAATTCAAATTTTAAATATATTTTTGGCGACCTTTTTATGATCCCAAATTCAAATTCAAATGTCGGCTTGTAATGTTTAATTTTTGAGAAATTAGAAAATTATTTTTTTATTAATTCAAATCCTAGAAGCAAGCTAGAACTTTTTGAGAGACTTCACAAGAGATAAGATTATTGTCAAAAGTGTTCAAGAGCATATTTCTCAAGTATTTGTTGCAACATTCAAGATCTCAAGCATCACGCATGTTTTTTGAGATAACATTGTGATGTAGGTTTCAAGTTTCAAATCGAGATTCAAGCATCAAGATCACATCATCAATCAAGCCACCTCATGCAAGATCAAGACCTTGGAGAGATCTACTAAGTTTTAGTATTTCAAGGTTTTAAAATCAAGGGTTTGGTGAGTTGCAACATAATAATTTTTCATTCATTATTCCTTTCATGTTTCATTGTTTCAGTTCAAGGTTTAATTACCAAAATGGGGTTTGACCAAGGAAAACCCACCTTCACAATTTTTTTCCCCCTCTTATGTTTTACGCAGATTTTAGGTTGAAGAAGAATTGAAGATCTATCAAAAGAGAAAAAATTACAAAAAATTTCAAAGTTGTCGTCAAGCCACAAAAACTCACTTTCAAAATTTATTTATGAATTTCCAACTATGAAACCCAAAGGAATCAAAAGTGCAGACAAAGAACCAGATGACTATGAAAGCAAATTTTTAACCCCTATAGCAAGACCCATTCACCCTTGGAAAATGAGTCCCAGGAGGACATTCAACACATCCTTTTTGTGATAGGTACATAAAAACAAGCCCTTGTCAGATCTGCAATTTATTTATGGATTATTTCATATTAAAGTTTAATTTAGAGGTTTCATGTGTTACATTGCACCATTGCATTCATTTAGTATTTTTCATTCATTTCCCAGAAGTGTTGTCCTCGATTATTTACCTCATTCTAGGTCATAAAGAAAAAAACAAGATCTCCACAAGGTTGAAAGTCAATCTTGTCCTAAGGGATATCTTTTTCCTAATTAACTAAGGAAAATAGGTGCATCATACCCTTTTTACTACCATATCATATCATTAGTGGTGAGCCTATTTTCCTATGTTTTAGATAGATCAATGAATCTCAATCAGATTCATACCATAAGGTATCCTATGTCGAGTGAACATGCATGTAAGTGTGTTATTTGTTAATGCATACTTTGGAAAGGTGCTAAAAGCTTAAATAATAATTTTTTTATTATTCTGTTAGACCTAGTAATGTATCAAAAATTTATTTATGCCTTTGTGATGGTCATAATCTCCTAAAAATATAATATGATGTTGATGGATCAATGTAGAACACATGTCCCCAATCATAATTTAGAAAGTGTACTTGTGTGGTAAGACTTGGTAGGATCTACAATGACTAGCTGATGACTAGAATGTAAATGAAAAAACCTTCAATTAAAATAAATAAGTGAAAGAAAATATTTTTAAGTGATGTAATATTTCTCTATACACCCGAGGTAATTTGAAAGTGATTCCCTCAATTTATGGTGATCACAAGGAAACCAAGATAGTCTACCTTAGCCTTTGAAATCCAAGTCAAATCTTCTTCAAGCCTACCTTTCCACTTCACCAAAATATTCTTCATATTATTTGTTCCTAGTGCTTTTCCAATCTTACTATCTACAATCTCCTTTATCTCCACTCTTTTTGGTTGTGATATTAAATCTTCCATTATATTTTTGTAATTTATCATCTCCTACTCTCCTTCATGGTTTTGATACACAATTTTAACATTAAATATTAGTGATAACCTTAAATTTTCTATTAAATCTACTTCATACATATTTATTGATTCAATCATTTTAACAATTCTATAAGAATAAAACTTCTTCGTATTTAACTTGTTATATGTCCTAGCTATAAATATTTCCTTCTTGAGATATACCATTCTTTCATCTCCAACCACAAACTCCTTATGCCTTATTTTTTATTTTTCCTTATATTTACCATTCATCTTTTTTGCTAGTTCCTCTACTTCTACACATTTTTTTTCATCTTCTATTAGCAACATATTTGATCAAATGTGCATTGGACTATTGATAAAATGAACCAAGGTGGATCAATGGCTTATATTTCACTTACCTTTAAATGGATCAAGATTATCCTATAGATAGAAGGTGAAGAGTATGAAGAATGATCAAATGGTTTTCCCACAAATTATTAATTTATTTGTTTATCCCTTGTGCAACTCTTTCTAATGAATAGGATCGCCACTAGGAGTATCAATACACATTTTTATCAACAACATGATAACAATAAATTTCAAATAAGAAATAAACATGAAGAATATTGAAACCATAAATAATGATTCCTACCTAATTGATAAGGGACCTTGGAAGAAATAAGTCAAAAAGGTTCAAGGAAACCTTCTAAATATATTTGATTATCATAATCTTCATTCACCCAAAAAATTCCCTTAGGTAATGAGCTATGTTCTTACCATTTTGGGAACACTATAAATGTGATCATGAGATGCCTAATTTAGAAACAATAGGACAAGGTTTGACATGATAATACTTGATAATATTAGGGGTTAACTATCTTATCACATGAGAAGGGTACCATTTGTTACAGTACTAAAATAAGGCATCTACAAGGGGTAACATTTGGATGATGGAGAAATATTTGTTTAGAAATAACTTTATTGTTAAATGAAAAGATAATATGTGGAAATTCTTGGAGCTAGCATATAGGATTGACATTGTCTAATATATTTAGCATAAAATTAAGGGGCATGTATTGGGATATAAGTAGAAGTCGGGGATTGACTCAATTTTCGCAACATAAAATTAAGGTTCTCCATAGAAATAATTATACTAATATGATAAAGGTTGGATTACATATGGACCAAGAATGTTATCAATTTGATACCCACCAAGTTATAATTCTTGATCAATTTCTAAATTATGAAAAATTTTATAATGATGTTACATAGTTTCTTAGCATTGCAATGACAAATCTTTTAGAATAATCAATGTAAAGGAGTTGGGATGAGGAATAGATCTAGTCTTAGTTAAATATTAGACCATTCAAGGATGATTTTATTTTTATTATTTGTTGGTGCATCTATGGATGAAACACATGTACCACAATTAGGATATTTTATTCTCCTTGTAGAGTATTCAATCAATCTTATGATAAAGGATATCCCTCAAACCATGGGGAGATATTTCCCCTTCTAAGATATAATAGCTATAAATTATCTTCATATGGCTATCTATTGTCGTCTTTTGCACTCTAGCCTTATCTAGAGTATACCCAACAACATAGGGGATCCCAAAATATTTTACATTTTCAAAAATAGGGAATAATTTGTAAATATAACTATATTCTCCAATTGTAAAATCTAAATGATAAATATTAATCATCCACATGGGGTGAGCATTTTCATTTGGCATACAAGCCATTGTAAATAAGGGGGAAATATTTGTAAGTGTAATAAACTCATATGATAAATAAAAGACCAAAAATATGAGCTTCTATTAATCTTATCTACATTAAATTTGTAATACATATCCTATTTTGAGTATTTAGTGCAAGATAGTTTCATTCCAAAGCCCAAATTGTCTCCATTGTTTTATGACACACTTTAGGAAATATTTGTTTCTAGGTACACATTTGTTGTACTCATGTTAATGTCTTGTTATTTAGTATTCAAATAATTATATAAATTATTCTATTAGTGATTCATCTTGACAAGAAATATTTTTGGCTTGGCATATGGTGTGTCTGATAATGTTAGTTGATTACTAAGTAGATTTTTTATGTTCTAGGTGAAATATAATTTGATGGTCTAAGTCTTGCAAGAAAAGACCCAATGAATTGTTCTATTCAATTAATGTGGAAAGTTTGAATAGTTTATAATTTTCTTGCTTGTTTTTTTAGTATATTCTTAGGAATATGCATTGATCTAGATATTTTCTAACCATACACTCCACTTTAAAATGAAAATTACATTGAGAGTAATTTATCTTAATTATTCTTCCACAATGGATATAGTGTTATAAAAGGTGGTTGTGCTTTTCTCTAAACATTTTACCTTTTACTTATGAGACTATAGATCTATCTTTATACATTTAGAAATCCCCTCATTATCTTGCTAATAAATGACACAATATAGACTAGCGATAGTCAAATTCTAGGCTTATATTTGTGTGTGAAAGGCCTAGCTTATATAGTAGGTAGTTTTAGAACAATTGATGATAACTATCTAGCCTTTGATGCTATTTATTCTTTTGAAGAGTTTTATATTATGTTATTTGTGGGATCTAACAAGAAAATGCCCTCTCTAAAATTTTGGTGAATCGTATCAAACCCCTCGTTAACAAATTAATTAGCCCCACTCAAAAAGGGTTTGTGCCTAGTAGTCATATCCTGGATGCTACCATAACCACTCATGAATTACTCCATTCCATGGATAGATGCAATAATGCTAGTATGGACCTTAAATTAGATATTTCAAAAGCTTATGATAAGGTGATTTGGGACTTTATCCCTAAAGTCTTAGCTAAGTTTGAGTTTGACCAATCTGTGGTCAAACTCATAATGGCATGCATAACTACGGTAAAGTACTATGTTCTGGTTAATGGGACTCCTTTTGGTTTCTTTAATGTTGGGAGAGGTATCAGACAGGGAGATCCCCTTTCACCCTATTTATTTATCATGATTGTGGATGTCTTGAGCAAGAACTTTTCTAATATGTTGTTGGAAGGGTCTATTAAGGGAATTAAGGTTTCCTCTTCTTTGGATCCTACTGTGATCCAACAATTTGTGGATGATACCTTCTTATTTGGGAAAGCCTCTGTGATTGAAGCCAGGAAATGGTAAAATTATCTCAACAACTATGTTGCTTTCTCTAGGCAGTGTATAAACTATAATAAAAGTATGATTTATTTCTTCAACAACACTCCTAACTTGCAAGCTTGGGTGACTACTGTTATGGGATGTATGAGTGGTTCTCTTTGTTGGAAACAAGCAACACTAAGAGGGAGGGTGAATCAGTGTTCTGCAAAAATTAACTTTATTATTCTGATCTTTAATCCACTTAGAACATTCAACCAAAAGTAGTATGTAGAAATAGAAAGAAAACAACCACAACACCGTAACACAATAATTTTGGTACGTGGAAACCTTGTTAGGGGAAAAACCATGGTGGATAGCCAATCCACAATAAGTTCTAAGTATACCCAAAAGAAAGATTACAAAATGGGAATGCACTTGCATTCAGGCACACTACCTAGAGCTCACTACTCAAAATAGGAAGGCTCACTACCTTCCAAAGATTTGGATTAGATCCAAGAGAATGAACTGAAATATTAGCATCTAAAAATGCTTGATTACAGTTCCAGTTAGGCTCTGATGTCGATCTTCTGTCCTTCTGACTAATACTAAACTTCTGCTCTGCTCTACTTTGATTCACACCACAAAATCTTTATGCACAAGTGAAATTGGGCAAGAAATCACTCTAACACTCTTCAGATATTCGTAACACACATCAATACACATTATTCATATCTTAAAGTGATATAATCAATCATCTATATATATCTACGACTAAGGATTTAATCGCTACAATTTGACTTAATAAAACTTAGAAATATTTGGAACTGTCAGCTCAAATCATAAGTAAAATTCAATTCGCACCAACAATGGTTAGCTACAGCTTAGCTTGGACCCAAAACATAATGATTAAACATAAATATATTCGAATAAATATTCCTTAAATATCTACAATATATTTTAACAACTGAGTCAACTCCAAAATACAGATAAACAAAAAGTTACCAATCGGATCTCCAAACTTACAAAAAGCTTGGTACAAGGTACTGATATTTTTGGATAACATAAGAGATATACTAATGAACTTCTCATGAGATCTACAACTCAAAGTAACGCCTTGAAATCTGTACGTGAATCATTGAATACCAATCTGTTGGATACCCTGTTCTTCCTGACTGACTTCAATTTGACTACCGGTGGGAGCAAATCATGTCATGCAGATTTGATTACTGACAAGGGTTGCCATCAATGACAATACCAAAGCATAACTACAGTGTCTCTTGCCAACAATCTCCCCCTTTGGCATTGATGACAACATTTAGTGAAAAATGACTAAGTGTCGAATCAAAACCAATATGAGTAACACTACCATTACAAAACTTCAAAAAGAAACTTCAACCTTAAAAAAAACTCCCCCTATGATGACTACATTTTTCACTGTACACTTCTCCCCCTTTGACATCAATGACAAAAACTGGGAAACCAAGACAAAATTTAAAAATTGTACAGGCACGACCTTGTAACTTAAAAAGTTTGAAAATGTCTACAAAATCTTGCATCAACACTCTTAAATTGTCACCACAAACCTTTTTGAGACTTTCCAAGACTGTTATGTGACCACACATTAAATAGGATTGAGCTTCTGCAGTTTCAAGATTCTTCAGGTCACTAACTGCTACAACAGCTTCTGCTTCCTTCAAAGCACTCACCATTATCTCAATCTTTGGACAAATTTGTCCCCTAAGATCACTTACTCTCCCAACAATTCTATCATTTTCATTCTTCAAGCATCTTATTTTGTCAATTAGACCTATTACTTGACCTTCTTGATAAACCACATCATAAGCTAATGGATCAAAAGTAGTAGAAATGGTAGCTAATTAATTTTCCAGATCCTTCACCTTTTTCTCATTACCTTCAATAAACTTGGATTGAACCAAACAAGACTTGTAGGCTTTTCCAGCTTCAGATATAGAACCTTGAATGTTCTTCATGCAAGTAGCCAACAAAATCTTATCCTTTGCAATCACTGCCTTCAACAAACTAAGTCTTTTTCTATTGAAATCCTTTTGCACTTTATCCTCAGCAGATTTTTCAAGAGACTCAAATTGAGTACTTACAACATTTATGAGCTTCTTTAGCTTGTTGGAAGAGGAACCTGATGGGTCCATAACATGAGTAGGCATTAATTTCTATAGAACTCCCGATGCAAGGCTTAGTAGTTCACTATCCTCTATGTGAGACTTTAAAATCTTCTCACTGGCCTTAGCTTGAGCAATTGATGTGACCTTCATCATCTAATTTGGGGACAAAGTAGATAGATTGATTGAACTTTCATCCAACTCAGGATCAAAAACTTCTTGTTGCTCCACCAAAGATCTCTTCACTACCTTGGTAGTGTCTCTTGCCTACACTTTGATTTCCTGAACCTTTTCTTCTTCAGCCTTAGGTTCTTCTAAGACTGTTTCTATATTGCTTTCAGAAACTTCAACCTCTTCATTTTTCACCACCTTCTCCTCAACTAATACCACCTTAGGAACTTCAGTTTCCATAGGTGTTTGTATTTTCCATACTAGGAGGAATCAAAATATCCTCAAATTTTGGAGGATCAGATACACTCATATTCTCCTCATTCACATTCTCTTCCTCATTTACATTTACCTCCTCATTCACTTCCGCATTTCCCAGAACATTTTTAGTATAAATTTCCTCAATGTTAATCTTATTCTTTGACAGAAACTCTTCCAGAATTTCCTTAGTTTCACCAACCACAACATCAGTTTCACCAATCATGAGTTTATTCACCCTTGTCTTGCTCTTAAATTCCCTTTTATCTCTTTCAAGGAGTGAATCCATCTCTTCAATTGACATTTCTAGACACAAATTTGTAAGAACTCTCTTTCTTAGATTCTCTTCTTCTATTCTATCACTTAATTTTCTCGATTCTAGAATGTCATACAAACTCTTGGGTAGGCCAGACATAATCTCAACAAGAACTTTATTAAAAATGTTCATATGTTTTATTGTAGCTTCTTCTAGAATTCTTTGACCAAATACAACAAAGGTTTCATACAATTCATAGAGGGGCTTGAGGTTACCATCCTTGACAACTACATTCACAACTTCATCAACTGACATACTAGGTTTATCAACTTTAGCCTTCTTTGCCTTCTCATCTTTGTCGAAAGGTTTTAACTCAATAGCCTGAGTTTTGGTAGCTTTTACTTCTCTCAAGACTTCTTCTGATTCAGTTTCCTCATCTTCTAAAATAGGCTTATACGTTCTTGTACTTTTTTTCTTCTTCCTTTTATCGGAAGGCTTGTCTTGAGCTGGCTTTGTTGCAGGGGAACTCCTAGTAGATCTAGTGTGGGAAGAGGATGCACTAGGACTAGCAAACTTTGTTTTTTCTTTCACTTTAGCTGCTTCTGTCTCATCTCTCCTACTCCTTTCTTCTCTCAAAGCTTCTATAGGCAGGCCCATCCTTTCTACAAAAACTTTTGACTCTTTTCTTAATCTCTTGATTATCACTGAATTTCTCAACTCCTCATGAACTTGCATACTCTTCTCTGCATATGTTCCAAACCTTACTTCTCCCTGATCTAGAGGTGAACTCAGCGAGTGTTCAACATACATCTTTAGAATGTTTTCCTCCACTTCATATCCCATTGGCATGATCCAAACTGTTCTGGGATCAACAACTTCCATATGACATTGGTCAATATCCACCATGAAGTAGATAGAGTATTTGTACTGTTCCACAATTGAAGTGGGAATTCTTTCCCTGGCATGCATCATGTTCTGGAAGTTTTTGAAGTACCCCCAAAGGGTAGTATTCCTGACTTAATGATTACCCATTCCAAAAAACATGTTCCTTATCTAAACAACTATAGGCTCATCTTTTTTCCAATGCACTTTCCCAATGCCCAGAACCTCATTCATAAAATAGAGAAATAAGCACAATAGAAGATTACCATATTTGAAAGTATTCTTCTTGTCCTTCTTGATTTTGCTCAGATTTTCCACCAATTGACTTCTAAGTAGCTCACACAAGTCATATTTTGTATTATGCTTCACCATTTCATAAGTTGCATAGATGGCCATACCAGATACTAAATTATCCTGATTGGAATGGTATATCTTGTAACCAATGACCATTTATGCAAATTTCACATCCATTTTAGCAATTTCTTCTATTGCCATTGCCCTTCTATCCCATTGCGCACCTATTGCCTCAGTAACCTTGTCATTCTTTATGGATTTCAAAACTGGAAGTCTACCGGTGGAATTCAAACCTGTTACTACACATATAGCTTCCTTTGCGATTTTGAAATGTATATTTAGCCACATGAATTCATCATGAACACAGCTCAAAATGTACCTAACCCATTCATTTTCCTCAAATATGGGAAATCTTGCAACCTGTGCAAACTTCTTTCCTTCACAATAAAATCCTCTCCAATTATATGATGGGAATATAGATTCATTATTTGAGAGGTACCTAACTCTTCAATGTTCACATGAATATATGCCCTAATATCCTTAGTGTGCAAAACTCTGTACAACATAGATGAAAACACACTGAGAGGCTCAGTCTCGATAGACTTATAAAGGGTATCATTTAAACTTAGGACAAGGTTTGTCCTTAACTTCAACTACCAACAAAGTGTCCATGATTGCAAATTCAGAAATTCACAGGCTTTTTGAAAAATACCTTTTCGCCAGATTGAGGTTTGATCGTAGATTCTTCTTCGCACTCTGAATCTTCCCACAATTCAACAAAGTTGACTCCAAGGTTTCTTCAAACTACTTTCCTCCAAAGTACATCTGGTTACTCTGTTTCATGCACAAAGATAGATAAACCTTCTGCGGATCTTCTATACTACATAATACCTTCTCAAATAAGTTGAACAACATCTGAAAAGCATTTATCCATCTACTGGATGGGTCCACATTCCAATACCAATTTCCTATAGGGGTTAAAGGATTTTTCTGATAGCTCCCCCTAGGCCAAAGGCCTAAAACTAATTCCTAGAGGAATTACCAAAAGTAGATTTTGGTGTAGGGAAATTTTATTCAATAGAGGGTTCCTTCTTCACCCATTTCTTCTGCATCTGCCTCCTGATCACATCTATAGTAAATTTCCCTTTTCCTTTAACATCCTGTTGTGTATTCTATCTTACTGGACCTCTTATGTTCCAACAGAATCATGAAATATGCCCAACTTTGTTGTAGTTGTAACACACAACATTTCTTTGTTCAGACCAACTATTCCACGTCTGATTTTTCCTTGATATGCATTGGTTAGCAATATTCCCAATTCTATTGCATGCATAGCATCTGACATCTCTATGAAAGTTATTCATCACAACTTTGCATTCATTTGATTTTTGTTACAGTTAAATCATTGACCTGAGAATGATGGTCCACTTTGATTCATCTTGCTTCTGCACTAAGATGCCATATGTTTGAACCTATTGCAGGTAAAACAATAACCATTGAATCTCTGAGCATTCAGTTGTCTCACCGGATTCCTTCTAGCTCTATTCATCTGATTTTATTGTCAGAATCTTCCTTTTCTAGAATTCCTTTGTCCAAAGTTCCTTTGTCTAGATCTGGAACTTTCACCTTCCTCATAGCCAAGACCTCGCTTGTCACCATCAGTCCTTTGACCTTTAATCAATTCATCAAGCTTGGTTGAGTTTGCTTTGAATGTCTCCTTGTACTCATTTGCAGTAGTAATTTCATTTTTGAGATCATCAAGCTATTTTTCAAGCACTTCCTCATTGTTTTTAGATTGTTCCAATTCATTGTCCAATCAACTACATTGTTTAGATTTTTCTTTCAAGGATTGAGAAAACTTTTCTTCATTCTTCTTTCTATCTTCAATCTCCATGGTCATCCTCATCATGATAGATTCCATCTCATGCTTTAGGACAACATTTTCTCTAGAAAAAATTTCACACTCTTCTATTTTCTCCTTTAAGGCATGATTGAGTTGTTCATCTTCCATGCTTCTATTCTTCTTCTTGAGCTGATCACATAATTCTTTTCTTTTCTCTCTTGATTCATTGATCTTGTCTTTCAATGACTGGATGAATTTTTCTACATTCTCAAGATTTTCCTGCAGTTCCCGGTTCTCAGATTTTGACTGGTCAAGATCATCCAAGGCCACCATAAGTTGTTGTTGAAGATTTCTTGTATCCATTGAAAACACTTTCCAAGATCTCCCCAAGCTATTAGACTTCTTTTGAGGAGCTATCTTTGATACCAATTGTTGGAAACAAGCAACATAGAGAGGGGGGTGAATCAGTGTTCTACAAAAATTAACTTTATTATTCTGATCTTTAACCCACTTAGAACATTCAACCAAAAGTAATATGTAGAAACAGAAAGAAAACACCCACAACACCATAACACAAGAATTTTTACATGGAAACCCTGTTAGGGGAAAAACTACAGTGGATGGCCAATCCACAATAAGTTCTGAGTATACCTAAAAGAAAGATTACATAATGGGAATTCACTTGCATTCAGGCACACTTCCTAGAGCTCACTGCTCAAAATAGGAAGGCTCATTGCCTTACAAAGATTTGGATTAGATCCAAGAGAATGAACTGAAATATTAGCATCTACAAATGCTTGATTACAATTCTAGTTAGGATTTGATGTCGATCTTCTATCCTTCTGACTGATACTGAACTTCTGCTTTGCTCTACTTTGATTTGCACCACAAAATATTTATGCGCAAGTGAAACTGCACAAGAAATCACTCTAACACTCTTCATATCTTAAAGTGATATAATTGATCATCTATATATATATCTGCAACTAAGGATTTAATCGCTACAAGTTAGCTTAATAAAACTTAGAAATATTTGCAACTTGTCAGCTCAAATCATAAGTAAAATTCAATGCGCACCAACAATGGTCAGCTATAGCTTAGCTTGGACCCAAAACATAATGATTAAACATAAAGATATTCAAATAAACATTTCTTGAATATCCATAATATATTTTAACAACTGAGTCGGCTCTAAAATATAGATAAACAAAAAGTTACCAATCAGATCTCCAAACTTACACAAAGCTCGGTACAAGGTACTGAGATTTCTGGATAACATAAGAGATATACTGATGAACTTCTTATGAGATCCACAACTCAAAGTAACACCTAGAAATTTGTACATGAATCATTGAATACCAATCTACTGGATACTTTGTTCTTCCTGACTGACTTCAATCTGACTGCTAATGGGAGAAAATGGTGTCATGTGGATCTGATTACTGACTAGGGTTGTCATCAATGATAACACCAAAGCATAACTACAGTGTCTCTTTCCAACACTCTTCCTTTGTTTTATCTTGGTTTATCCCTTACTATCAAGGAAGTCACTCTTGACTTCTAGAATTTGGTGCTTGAAAGGATCCAAAGGAAGTTGGCAGGGTGGAAAGGTTCCATCCTCAGCCATGTTGGAAAACTGCAGCTGCTATCTATTTCTCTTCAAGGTATCCCTTTCTACTTCCTCTCCATTTTCAAGATCCCCAGATATATTACTAAGAAGTTTGAGAAAATACAAAGGAATTTCCTCTGGTTAGGGACTGAGGAAAGGAAGAAATTTGCTCTAGTTAAATGGGACAAAGTTTGTCAACCTAAACATTGTGGTGGGCTTGGGATAAGGATTATCTCTAGTACCAATAAGGTATTGATGGAAAAAGTGGGTTGGGACCAAATAAGGAATAGGAAATATTGGTGCAAGATTATGAATGCTAAGTATCTTCGAAACAAACCTTTGATTGATTGTCTATCGAAAGTTCATAGTTCGGGTTCCTTGGCCTAGACGAACATTTATAGTCTGTCGGGGTTGATTAGGATTGGGATGAAATGGAAGATTGGTAATGGTAATAATATCGAATTCTAGGAGGACCCCTGGTTACTTGATACCCCTCTGGAACACTCTAAATATAGGAATCTAATGAGGCTAGCACAACGGTTCTTTGGTGTTTACATTAGTGATTACCTCCTTGGCCTACAAGGGGCTAGAAAGTGGAATGATCTAGCCCTATGCTTCCCTTTATCCCCTGAGATGAGCCTCCTTGCCAAGTCCCTGTAGGAGTTGCTCTCCCTTACTAGATTACCATCAACCAACATGGTGGATGAATTCTTCTGGACTCATGACAAGCAAGGTGATCTTTTAGTTAAAACGACTTACAATCTGCTGACAAACCAAGGAGTGGTCCTTGACCTCTGGAAGCAGGTTTGGAATAGACACATGATCCCAAATATAAACTTATTTTGGTGGAATTCCTTCCATAATAGGATTCTTACACAGAAAAATTTTAGGAAAAGGGGATTCCATATCCCCAATAGGTGCTTATTATGCAAGTGCAATGAAGAATCAGTGGACCACTTGTTGCTACACTGCCCGTTTGTTGTTGGTGTGTGGGAGCTAGCTTTAGAGCGTTTGAGAATTTAGTGGACCATGTGTAAGGACATTAAATCCTTTATCTTGAGCTGGATTGGACCCTTTATCCACCCCTTACCTTATGAGATTTTAGGTCCCCCCATTATTTGTTGGTGCTTATGGAAAGAGAGAAACAATAGGATTTTCAGGAACATTGAGATGAGCCCGAAGGAGGTGTTTGGTATAGGATCTCGGCTCATCATGAAAAAAAAAATTATTTTTAAAGGGAAACTCTCAGATAAAGGTTCGACTGAGAGGGAAATTATTATGGCCAAATCTTGGCATCAGAACCTTGATGCCAATTCCTATGACATTTCTAGATCCCTAGCTAGAAGGAACATTATTTGGAAACCTCCATACCGTGGTTGGTATAAACTTAATTTTGACAGGGCGGCCAAAGGAAACCTAGGTAGAGCTAGCATAGGAGGTGTTATCAAAGATTGCAATGGAAATTTTGTGGCAGGTTACTTTGGGGGGATTGGTATACAATCTTCTGTGATTGTGGAATCTAGAGCGCTACTAAAGGGCATCTAGTTAGCTATTACTATGGGGATTGAGAACCTACATATTGAAGGTGATTCTAAATCTATCATTGATGCTATTAACTTTGGAAGATTACCAGGGTGGAATACTAAAGACATTTTATTAGATATAAAGCTTTTTATGTCTAAGTTGAATTTGAAGATTGCTACCCACATTTACCGAGAGGGTAATCAAGTGGTTGATGCTTTAGCTAACTTTGGTACACATTGGAAAATATCTAAGTGTTGGTGTAATTTGGGGAACCTATCACCAGGAATTCAAGGTTTAATCCTGAAGGAGAAAATCCCTTATTTGATCCATGATAATAACTAATTATGCAACTTTATGGGCCTTATGGGGGGTCCACATTCTTTTCTTATGGTCTATGTGGACGGGTGTGAATGTTGAGGTGTCTTATAAGTGGAAAATTTTGAATAATGGGGCGAGGTTGTTTTTAAAAATGCCATTATGAGGAATTATGGAGAGTTCTTTATGATTAAGGCCAAGTTGAGTCGTACCTTATGTAATCTCCCCTTGGGGATTGTGCTAAGCTATCATATATCCATGAAGTTTTTTTATTTTAATTTTTATGTGACAAATAATTACGAGGTAAAAATTTTAATTGGTCTTATCTATTCCACTATCTTTCCTCCTTTACTAAAAGTTGGGATCTTAGGTTTATCTAAATTTGGCCCCACGACCATCTTACTTTGGTTTCTATGCAATAAGAACATGGAAGGAAAACCTTCCATTCCCATCATGTCCTGCTTACCTAGCCACAAGTGTTTGAAGATTTTCTTTAGTGAGATTGCCAAGATTTCCTTTAGGGATTTAACTCCTCAAGCATGCAGTCTATGCATTGCTTTGATTTCCCAAGGCTACATCGTTTGGCTTAAAATCTTAAGTGTGTGGGCGACCTATCACTTAACCATTTCCTCTAACTTTTTTCTCTCATAGGTTTTCTGGTTCTTTTGTGTGCAATGTGGCATCATGAGTGGCGATAGGGTGTGAATGGAGCTTGAAAACTCTGGCGAATTTTGCAAGGATCCGTTGGTGTGGTACATTTGTGTTGAAGGTGGGTTGACACCTATGATGGAGATTTTGGTGGGTCACAACCCTATTTTATCTGTGTAGTTTGCAAATTCTTAGAAAGATACAATGGTTACCATGGGTGGTATTTCCTTCAAGGTGAACGAGCAGGTGATTGTGCAGGCAATGGGGCTGCTATGTACTGGTAAGAAGTATCTGAAGCATACTAAGGCCCAAGATAACAAAAGCTTGAAATCCTTCTTTGTGGGTAATGAGAAACTGGTTCATAACCAGTCGGGATTTGAGAGAGAGGCTCTTCTGCAACCTTGAGACCAGGTCTTCCTTTCCCTAATGAAGTA
>VDFB02063264.1:0-19156 GCA_007258455.2 Sequoia sempervirens
CCCAACCTCCATCTCTCCCCCTGCCTCTGTCACCGTCTTTGCCTCCTCGTCTGGCCCTTGGCACACGTGGTATGACTGACCTCCTGTCCACAGGCGCTGGCCCATTGAGATCTGTCAGTGGCACTGGTCTATGTGCCTGCCACCATAGCTCGTAATCTACAGTGGTCTCGGTATCTGCAATCCCACCTCTCCATCCCCACGGCTGGGCTCCTAGCCCATCAATCTACTGCTCTACAAATGCTAATGGAATGGCTAGCCCCCAAGCATACTCTCTGGAAGATCGAGCGTACTCGGTTATGCCTGTAGGTACACCCTACTGCTCTTCGAACTACCTAAGGACACGCTGCAGAAAATACATCTCGATGATCAACTGACTCTGCACTATCCTACCAATCAAGTAACGATACTGTCTGCATAGGCTGAGATGGTCCACCTCATCGTACCATTGCTGGTAGTCTCTATATGGTCGCCAGATAAATGACACCATCGTGTCAATCTGATGCTGCCACCAACCTGTCTCACCCATCCGTGTCTGTTGTAAGGCCCTAACATAGTAGTAGGCATAGGGCATCCCCTCAGCCAGCTGTGGTCTCTGAAACGGCGGATGAAATATAGCTATGTGCTCCCAGGCCCAAATCATCATCAGGGTGGTGCCACAAGATATACTCTCTGCTCTCCAGTAGACGACCTCATGCAACTGGTGGTAGAACATGCCCAATAAACACAGGCCCTAGGCATAAACTATCATGTCTCGTCTCATCCCAACCAAGACGTCTCCCCAGCCAATAGGGAATCCATGTTCGCGATGGTCAGGAATCAGTATCCCACCAATAAGCATCACCAAGAAAGCATCAAAACGAGCATAGTGCTCCATCATAAACTCCCAGTGGATCTCATATCCCTGAATGTCGAGTCTTGCGCCCTCATCTCGATAGTATGCCCTAAAGGTTTGCTCACCATGGTGAGGATCGTAAACGATTTTCTCTCCTCGGATTGGCATGCGTAGAATGTGGTACACATCCTCCAGCGTAATAGTCGCCCCTCCCGTCGACAGGTGGAAAGAACATGTCTATGAATGCCAACGCTCACACAGCGCAGTCAGTAGTCCCCTATTTTCCCGAATAGTGGGCATATAGGCGACATAGTAAAAACCTAGTGACATCAGTCGTCATCGCTCTCATGGGCTTAGCTTATCAGCAAACCAGAAAGTCATCGGTTTGCTCTCACGTGTAAATAGGGGCAAGTTGTCTCTGCACAAAGTCAAACAATGCGTCAGTACCTTCTAGACAATTATCAATATCATACACAATGCACTTCAAATTCAAAAAGCATCAAAATCAGCCCTCGTCAAAGTCAACGCCAAATGTGTCACGTTGACTGCAATTGTGTCACAAAACAACGAATGTGTCATTTCTTACTTCAAATGCATTGCGACATGTTAATTGTGTCGTTAGGGCACTCAAATGTGTCGCATCAGCGCACTTGCGTCACGAAATATGACACTTGCATCATTCCATTCAAATGTGTCGCTTAAACACGCGAGTGCGTCTCGAAATGACGAATGTGGCATTCCAGCCTTCAAATGTGACTCAAAAAGGCGAATGTGTCGCTGTTTTTGGAAAATGCGGCGCAGAACCTCGGTCTGCCTAAAATTCCCCTTGCTCTTGCATCACGACACATCAAATGCTTTGAATGCGAAGTCGAATGCGGCTTACGCACACACATATGCATCACGGTGCATTCGTTGTTCGCCCTATAAACCTAATTTTGACACGCAAAATAAAAAAATTACAAAGGAGGTTGGGGGTATATACCACTGGCTCTGAGCCCTTTGGCCACCTGTAGGTCCATACAATCTCGCCGCGATGCTCTATCACTGGAATCACAATCCTTGCTATTGTCCTTTTCGCTCTGAGCTCTCAAAATTTCCAATGTGAATAGTGAGAATGAATTGACTTTTACCCATTTGTCAACCTATTTATAAAGTCAAAATGACATTTTTCAACTAGGTTATTACTGGAGACTCAATTGACCAACTTTGGTCACCTCGTTGGCTGCCTTAAACATGTCAGAATCCAAAACTGACTGCGCCATTGTTTTTCTGGTCATCAAATTGACTTATCGGGACCCTTTCCAAACTTTTCTGCCGCCGATCCAAAATTTCAAAAATTTCCCGAGGGGGCATTGATACTCTATACCTTCACTGGGGCATGGCTTTGACTTATTTTCTTTGTCACAATGTGACATGCTACATTATGACAAAGAGGGGCAAAATGTAGACACTTAAAAATGACCTAGGCTTGCAAGCTCCATTTTTACCACTTTCATCCTAGCATAATTATGATATTTAATTATGTCCTTAGTCCACATTCGACTATTAATTAAATAATTCATAATTGTTTAAGTAATTCATGCCCTTTTATTCTTCATGATTATTAAATAAATAAATTACATTTATTTATTCAATACATCATTAATTGTCTAAGTCTTCCCTTAATTAAATAGATTTCTTAATTTTTTTAATTATCTTAATCCATTTATTCTTCCTCATTATTAAATAAATAAATTTTATTTATTTATTTAATATGTCACTAATTGTCATAATTAAATGAATTGATTAATTTATTTAATTATTAATCTTATCTTCTAAATTAAATAATTATCTTTAATTATTTAATTGTCAAAATTAATATTCATCTCATTTTAAATAAATGAAATTATTTAAAATGTTATCACATTCTTAACTGACAGTCCATTTTGGTAAATAATCTGAAAATTGATTATTTATTATTTCACAAAATCCATATTCTGAATTAATTTAATTCAAAATGGTAACTAATCTTCTAAAAATCAAGTAATCGGGTAGATTCTTGATTTTCCAAATCTGATCTTCAGTTCATCTCTTATCTTTTTGATTTTTCGAATCTCACAAATCAAGCAATCTTTATCTTCTTGATTTTCGAAAATCTTTATTTTCCTAATTAATTATCTCATTTATTCACCACTGTCGATTTGATCTTTTTAGATGAAATCTCGACCATTCACTTAAGGATTTTTCCCTAACCCTGATTAGGGATTGTCAGATTTAATCTCGTCCTCTGATTTTAGGTCTCTGCCAATAGTCGATCTTGTCTGTCCATTCAAAATGGCATTTTCTATAAAATGCTATTTTGCTCTAATTTTTAATTACACACACTGACACACTTAGAGATTTTATAGACATTGCAACATTTATTATCTTATTCCACTTAGTCTTGGCATATTTAGGCATAGGAATTTCAATCATATTGTCATAGGCATAGGCATTTAGATTCAAATCCTTCAAAGCTTGTGTAGGACTTCATCAAAGATTGCTCGCACGTTCGATCTGAGGGCAACACGTCAATCAGCAAGTTAGAAGGTGCTATGGAGGTAATCATGGAAGATTCAAAGAGCAGGTATAATTGTTCTTTTATTTAATTCCCTTTGTGCTTTATAGTTCTTTGGGTTTCTTGATTTTTATTGATTTGCTAACATCTAATCTAACCTAAAATTAACCCTTAGTTACAGTAACTTTGGGTTGATTAACCATGTTCTCGTCTCTAGGTGGTGAGGTGTTTTGAACATCAGTATTGGACTATGACAAAGCACCATTATTGGGATCCTGAGGGATATTTGAACCATTGTTGGGATCTTGTGGGATATTTGGCTAGGAACCCTAGGCTTGTTGTTTTTCCATTTGTTTCTTGGCTTGTGATCGGGTTTGAACGAGCATGAAAGTGCAGGGCTACTATGTGAGCTAAGATGAGGCTAGACTCTATGATGCAATGCAAAAATGACATAAACAAATATTGAAGGATTGATTAGACTAGATAATGGATCAGTTGATGGGATGATTGGATAGGGATGTGATTGGATTAGATTGATTGATGAAATGATTGATAAGATTTGATGATGGATGAGATAAGATGATGAAAGGGACTCTAAACCAAGTTCAAAAATCACCCTAGGTGACTTAAGGTGTTGATTGATCGAACAAAAGAACAGATAGATTATTGTGGCACCTAATCCACCTTGAGATGGAAGGGGATTGATTGGGCAGAAGAGGATGACAGGCTTAGGATGGATAATGATCCTAAGCAAATGTTGAAGGATGATGATCGATTTCAGACACCTAGGCCAATTTGGATAATAACTTCAAACAAAGTTCAGGGGATTTGGATTCAGAAAACGATAATGGATGTGCAACCTAAAGATGATTAAGGATGCACCTATATGAGTTAGATGATAAATAGATGACCTTTGGAAAATGCAAATGGACTAAAGTGAAGCTTATGGGTGAATGGGAGGTGCAAAACGGTTTGGAAAATAAAAGGTTTTTCGGGAGCCCAATAGATTAACTTTTTGGACAAAGATTAGACTCACCTAATAGGTGCAGAATCACACAACTAAGGTGCAAGGTTGCCCAAGTAGGGTGCAAGGTCGCCCAACTAGGGGGCGAGGTCACCCAACATGTGTGCAGGGTCACCCAACTTAGGTCTAAGGTCGCCCAACTTGGGGGAAAGTTTGCCCAACTTGGGGGAAAGTTCGCCTACCTTGGGGGCAAGGTTGCCCAACTTGGGGGTAAGGTTCCCCAACTTGGGGGAGAATGTTACCTAATTTTCACCCTCAAGCTAAATCAGGCAAGGCATCTATGTTGCAGGTGTTCCTAAGGGCCAAATGGGATATTTCCATTGAGGGTTAGTTCATGCATTTGATGACATTTCACAGGGAGCTCAGTTGGGAAGCCTGCTCTATTGGAAATATGCCTCAATAATCATAGGCTAAGGCCTCCATTAGAGCTAGGTTGGTATGACATCTTCACTGTCTGGCCGACTAGCAGCTTTGATACATTCTCCTTTGAACAGGTCGCTGTGACCTGATTTCTATCTTGCTGAACACTTTCACTGAAGAGTCTATCACTGTGACATGGAGTATTCGGCATGACCTCTTATCGCGTGGAATTCTTTGGCTGATAGGCCATTCAATCGTCAATCAGGGAGACTCATGGTGACCACGGGCTTCGGGATAACCTATAGAGCTCGATGTGATGTCTTAGCGAAACTAACATGTCTCACCGACAGAACTTTATGTTGAAGTCTTTGGCATGGAAATTTGGGCTCGCCAAGAGGTCTCGGCGACCCCAGAATGTTTTGGTGACAGTGATGGGCTCTCGGCAAAGGTTGGTCTCTTCGCCAAAAGGTCTTACTGATTGGCAGGAGGTCTCGCCGAAATGAGGCGGTGTCGGCAAAGGAAGGAGATCCTGACATAAGGTTTGGGCGAAGTTAGGTTGTCTCCCCGAAAAGAAAAGAGAGCTCGGCGGGAGGTCTCATCGACACTAAAGGTCACACTGACATGCCTGGCACCTTCGGTGTAACATGAGAAGCTCGGTAGGAAGTCTCGTCGAAAGTAAAGGGTCCCCCCCGACGGGAAGCAGTTCGCCAAGAGGAAGAAAGTCGCCAAGATGTCTCGGTGACTGGCCAAGGCCTCGCTGAGAGTAAGTGATGTCACCCCAGTGTTTCACCGATGACCTGAGGTCACACCGAAGAGGTGTGAGAGGTATCATCGTAGGTCCCCCTGACTTGCTCATGGTCTCGGCCAAGGTCGGTGCCTTCGCCGTAATGTCTCAGCGAAGACATTTAATCTTGCCAACTGAGTGGGGGGCCTCAAAGTATTTTTCCTTCGACAGGAGCCTTGTCGACAACAAAAAGGCCTCGCTGAGAAAAGGACTTCTACAAGGGGTCTTGCCGAAGTAAGGTTGTCTCCCCAACAAGAAAAGGAACTTGCCGAAAGACAAAGCGATCGGCATAAGGTCCTGGCAACCAACTGAAGTCTCACTGAAGGGGTGTGGCTTTGGTATAAGGAATGAAGATCCACGAGATGTCTGGCCAACACCAAAGGGTCTTGCTGATAACAAGATGGGCTCGCCAAAAGATCTAAAGCTTAGTGCAAGGTCTTGCCGAAACAGTAGAGTCTCCCCGAAATGAAGCAAGCTCGCCAAAGTATTTTTCCTTCGGTGAGAGGTCTCGCCGAAAGCCGGTGGTCTCGCCGAAGAAATAGGAGCTCAGGGAGATGTCTTCCCGACCAGTGGGAGTCACGGTGAAAGACAAGGAGATCTCGGCGAAAGAGAGGGAGCTCGATAAGAGGTATCTCTGATAACGATTGTCTTGGCGACCACAGAGGCGATATCGGTATGATCTTTTGGGCTCGCTAAGAGCTCTCAGCGATAGTTCCATGTTATGCTGACAGTTGCAGGAGGATTTAATCGCATCGGGGAGACACGATTAGTGTCTCACCGATATGCAATTCAACAGGAGAATCTTTTGACCACTCGGAAGTCTACGTAGAGTGTGCTAAACCAATCTGAAGGAGCCAAATACAAACTATATAAAATTTCACCATTTGACTTCCCCTATGGATGAGAGCAACAGAACATAAGCAACGTGGAGCTGATCTGAGGATAAAATGATGAATCAGTTCAATATCCAGAGGGTGCATTCAAAGCAGCTCGATTGGGGGGATTTCAAAGGAGGACACAAAGACAGAAGGATTAATGCGGCAAAAGATCTGAGGGCTTCTCCAAGGGCGATATTTCACACCGACATGAACAGTAGGACACACAGGGTGCAATATTAACTACATGAAAAAAATCTAAAGGTTGATCTTTCTAATGGATATTTTGTAAGCCCTAGGGGGGCCGACACTCTGATATATAAGGATTTTTTCCTTCTTTTAAAGGAGTTAGTTTGGGGATGCTTTTCTGAAGTCTGTGACTTTTACAGTCCTCTCTCAAATTAGCAGAATTCTGTAACTCATTTTGGGGCATGATGTATAAAGTTTTCCTTAGTGACTATTGATATTCAGATTTCCATCTTGTTCTTGCAGAATTTTTTTGCATTTTAGGTTCATGATCAAGTTATTTTTGTGAATTTCTTTCATTCCTTCATAACTTTATCTTGTGTTTCATGCCTTCCTGCGGAAAATCTTTCTTTCCTCTCTGGAAAAAGTGTGTGAATCGAACCTATTTGTGAAATGTTAGTGCAAGGCTTACAGAATTTGATGTGTAATCTTATGTTCATCATCAGTATTCAAGTGTAAATTGAGTATCTCATTGTTCCTATCATTTCGGTGCATCACCTTAGAATTTAGCTTTATTTTATGCATTCATTCTCCCTTTTCCTTCCCATATTGATAGTTTAGGTGACACCAAAGGAAGCCGGCCTTCTCCGGAGGTTGACCTCTATTTGAGGTCTTCCCATGTTACACTAAGGTGTTGAGCATCAGGTTCAACAAGGGTGCAACTTCAGGTGATAATAGTTTATGGCACACCCAGTGGGACTGTCGAACCGACAGTTTGGAAATTATATGTCTACTACTAGTTTTTGATATGCAGCCAGTAAATTTCAGGCCTTTCAGAGGTAAAATATCAGCATATCATGGCGACTCCAACTTCATAACAACTGGTTCTAGCAGCCCAGGTGTCTGCAATTAATAAGGTTTGATCTTTAGGCTTGTTTTTCTTCATGTCTTATCTCTACAATGATTAGTTATCAGCAATCACTCCATTCCATGGGAGTCATGTGTATATGTCCTCTCATCAGCCATACTATACAGAACAACCTGTTGTTTTTATGTCAAATGACCCAATATCAGCAGATTACTAGTATTTTCATCATGTTTCCCATCCTCCCACTCCTGGTCAACCCTTATGTTAGCCATTATATAATCAAAATCAACCCCAAGAGGAGGTTTCTGATGTTAACCAACATGATTATTTACATAATCAGTCTCTAAAACATCCTTATCAAGCTATAATGGACCTGCTCCAACAGTTTGATCGTGTGTTGTGGGCTTTGAGCCAGAGGTTTGAACATATGCAGATTAATGATGTCAGTAGGGTGTTCTCCTACATGTATGGCATGTTGGTCGATGTCAAGAAACAGAAAAAGCTTATTTCACTTCAGCAGGAGTTGGGATGTCAGTTTGAAGAAGATCTTGAGAGAGAGATAGCAACCAAAGAGGAGAAAATGAAATTCTTATCTGCTCAGGTACAAGGTAGTCGGGCTTATTTAGATTATCAAGCACAAAGGTATGAGACACAGGCGGACCTTTCCAGTCCTAGTCTCAGCCCAGCTTTTCCTATAATATTGAACAATCCTGTTAATAAAGGAGTTCCTAAGCCCAACTTTCCAAGCTTCAAGCAAGCTGAACCTCTTCAGCCTGCTAAATTTGAGTCCCCAAGGTTTAGAAATCTTGCTTCAACTTAGGAACCTATCCTTAAGCAAGCTCAACCTGTGGAGAAACTTGGGAAATTTACTTTCCCAAGTTTTAGGAGCTCTCTTTCTGTTTAAGAGCCCTTTATTGAACAATGGCATCCTTGTGAAGAACCCATTAGGAAGGATCAACCAACCCCTTATGTTCTAGAGCAACCTAAAGAAGAGATGCTTGTAAATGGAAGAAACAAATCTTTTAGCTTTTGTTATGTTTGAACAAGAGCTTGGGAACGACAAATCAAATGCGATAATGGAGGCAAATGAGGATATAGATGAAGAGCAGACTTTTGGTATGCACAACATAATCAACATGATGGAGAATGGAAGTGTGAACTTGCTGCATTTAGCCATGGAGGAATACAGACTACAGTTGCAAAAGACTGAACAGGAGAAAAATTCTCAAAATGTTTCTGGCAATGTTTTAGCTTATGATCCTCCCACTGTCCTACAAGATGGTGAAAATGTTCCGATAGGACAACAAGGTGAAATGGTGGAAAAGGCTGAACAAGAAGAGCAATGTACATTATGGAATGAAGAAGGTGTGATTTTTCCCACTCTAAATGCTATCTCAGAGCAGCAAGAAAAAATCAATCAGTTGTAGATCCAAGAGTCAAGACAACAACATGAAAAGACTAAAAAGGGTGATGTCATAGCTTCATTTGTTGAGCTTCCATGTTTCATTGAGTATGATGGGGAAGATTTAAATCTGGTCATAAGTCAGCAACATGAGGTTGAAGAGGAGCAGTGTACAATTGGATTTGATACTTTTGAGCATGTTATGCTTGAGAAAGTTGATGCTGAGCTATATGAAGAAATGTACACTGGTATAATTGAACACTTTTGTTCAAAATTGGAGGACAAAAGGTCAAATCTGTTAAAGGAGTTTAGCACTCATGTGGAAATTCAACCGTAGATTCACAAGTTTGAACAAAAAGTTTCTCATGAGCCTGATTTGAAAAATCATAACTGGTTGGAGGAGCTTCCATTCCATTGTACAGAGGAACTTGAGACTTTATCACCACTTGAATTGTTATCTCCTTGCAGTAAAGAGGACAAGCTTGAATCAAAATGTAACTCTTCTAGTGATGATGAGAATTATGAGCAGCTTCCATTCTGGTGCATAAAAGAGCCTGAGGTTGATGCGTTGATTGAAGATGTGATGGAGGAAGCTATCTCTTTGTTCTTTGTTGAATAAATGGGTGTTCAGATGGAAGTTCATGAGCAAGAGATCAAAGGAGGCTCAATCTTTGCCCTTACCAAAGGCTGTCCAATCAGATACCTAGCTCAGATGGAATCCAATACAACACCAAGGACGAATCTTGCACCCAAGCATGAGGGTACTGCTCGGGAGGAGCGCACTCAAGTTACCTTTCCACCTCAGAATGAGAATGTTTATATTCTGTATGAAAAGGCTAGTAAGCTTGAATATGCTCTGTAAGAGATCTTGCAGCCATCCATTGAATTGTCATGCATGCTTCATTTCTCTTTAGTTGTTCTCTAGCGTGGCAAACATTGTAAATTTTTTAGAAAGGGCAGTTATTTCACCCAACCTGTCAATGGGTTTTTTTGACCGATTTCTTACTGATTAGTGTAGCGTAGCTTTAGTTGTTATTTCTTTCCCTAAGTGTTGTTTCAACACATGTAAATAGTTTTATTTCAGTTTTTTCCCTGCTTTCAATAAGTACCTGTTGTGTTCTATGAGTCTCAAGCGAGTTGTGGCCATGTGCAAAGTTGATATTTTTATTTATTTTATGAGCCTCCTAATGACTCCATGCCCAATGGATAAGCCTAGACTACTAGTCTTCATGTTTAGCAAGAAAACATCTAGCAAAGCTCGCCAGAAATGTTACCTAATTTTCACCCTCAGGCTAAATCAGGCAAGGCATCTATGTTGCATGTGTTCCTAAGGGCCAAATGGGATATTTCCATTGAGGGTTAGTTCATGCATCTGATGACATTTCACAGGGAGCTCAGTTGGGAAGCCTTCTCTGTTGGAAATATGCCTCAATAATCATAGGCTGAGGCCTCCATTAGAGCCAGGTCGGTATGACATCTTCACTGTCTGGCCGACTAGCAACTTTAATACATTCTCCTTTGAATAGGTCATTGTGGCCTGGTTTCTATCTTGTCGAACGCTTTCACTGAAGAGCCTATCACTGTGACACAGAGTGTTTGGTATGACCTCTTATCGCATGGAATTCTTTGGCTGATAGGCCATTCAATCGTCAATCGGGGAGACTCATGGCGACCACGGGATTTGCGATAACCTATAGAGATCGATGTGATGTCTTAGCGAAACTAACATGTCTCACCGACAGCACTTTATGTTGAAGTCTTCGACGTGGAAATTTGGGCTCCCCAAGAGGTCTCAGCAACCCTGAAATGTTTTGGCGATAGTGATGGGCTCTCGGTAAAGTTCGCCAAAAGGTCTTACCAATCGGCAGAAGGTCTCGCTGAAATGAGGCGGTGTCGGCAAAGGAAGGAGATCCCGGCATAAGGTCTGGGCGAAGTAAGGTTGTCTCCCCAAAAAGAAAAGAGAGCTCGATGGGAGGTCTCATCAACACTAAAGGTCACACTGACATGCCTGGCACCCAATGTAACACGAGAAGCTCGGCAAGAAGTCTCGCCGAAAGCAGAGGGTCCCCCCCGAGGGAAGCCGTTCGCCAAGAGGAAGAAAGTTGATGTAATCTTATGTTCATCGTCAGTATTCAAGTGTAAATTGGGTATCTCATTGTTCCTATCATTTTGGTGCATCACCTTAGAATTTAGCTTTATTTTATGCATTCCTTCTCCCTTTTTCCTTCCCATATCAGTAGTTAGGTGACACCAAAGGAAGCCGACCTTCTCTGGAGGTTGACCTCTATCTACAAGTGACCCACAGCTTTGTAGGTCTTCCCATGTTACACTAAGGTGTTGAGCATCAGGTTCAACAAGGGTGCAACTTCAGGTGATAACAGTCATCTAACTTGATGTGTAATCGTTAGTGCAAGGCTTACAGAACTTGATGTGTAATCTTATGTTCATCATCAGTATTCAAGTGTAAATTGGGTATCTCATTGTTCCTGTCATTTCGGTGCATCACCTTAGAATTTAGCTTTATTTTATGCATTCCTTCTCCCTTTTTCCTTCTTATATCAGTAGTTAGGTGACACCAAAGGAAGCCGGCCTTCTCTAGAGGTTGACCTCTGTCTACAAGTGACCCATAGCTTTGGAGGTCTTCCCATGTTACACTGAGGTGTTGAGCATCAGGTTCAACAAGGGTGCAACTTCAGGTGATAACAGTCATCTAACTAGCTTTTGAATGTCAATCAACGGGGTGACGGACTCTTAGAACAGTCAAACAGACCCTCAGAATGGGAAAACGGAGTATCGGAATGGACAATCAGACTATCAAAATAGGCAAGCGGACTATTAGAACGGGCAAACGGATTATCAAAATGGGTAAATGAACTATCAAAATGGACCGACAGACTATTGGAACGAGCAAACAGACTCACAAAATGGGGAAATAGACTATCACAATGGACCGATGGACTTTCAAAATAGGGAAACAGACAAACAAAATGGGAAAATGAACAAACAGATTGAATGAACAGAAGGCGAGATTGGCTATTCAAAGTGCAAAATCACCCAACTATGTTGCAAAATTGCTTGTTTCTAATGAATGGGTGAATATGATGACCCTAAGACTATCAAGGAACTGAAACAGCAAGCACAATCACCCAAGTATGAGGCAAGGTCACCCAACTCAAAGGAAGAATTACCCCTTTTGATGAAACAAACGAATGTGATGGGTTGTTTGACTAACAAAGTGACTTAGACAAAGAGTAGAATTGACCCTTTAGGTGGTAGGGTCACCCAACTCAAAGGTAAAATTTCCCCCTCAGAGGCAGGCTCACCTAACTAGTGAAGGATGGGTTATTATGACAAGAACATACTAGGAAATGACTCAGACATAAGGCAAGGTCGCCCCTGTGGACAACAGGGTTGCCCCTGTTAGTAGCAAGTTCATCCCTGTTGAAGGAAAACTCACCCAAACAATAGACTTGGACTGGACTTGGATGAAAAATAGCTAAGGAAAAGGACAAAAACATAGAAAACAGTAAATAGAAGGAAAAGGTTGACTCGACCAAAGATACATGCACTAGTTTCGCACAAGGAAGATAGCTCAAATAGCACAATCCTAAGATTAGTAACAAGGGTATGGCCAACACCATCCTCTAGCTAGGTTGAACAAGGAAATCTAGGGAGTCCTCGATATACACACAGTATGTGAGGCACAACCATGAACACCAACCCATCACAGGTGTGAGTCGAAAGCCCCAACAAGGTACTGGAAACTTGGACCAACTCTTCACGTCTTATCTAGGTATCACCCTAGCTTCGACTCTTCGCTAGACACGATGTGACTGAATTGAGGTAAAGCTTTGGATCTCCCCCTTTATATACCCCACTGGTACACATGGTTGGGATCATCCCTTGGGGTGATGAAATCCCCAAGTAGGTCCTGCTAAAAGAAAACACTAGATGTCTTCAGCTAGTCCCTAGGTTTGCACGAAGCACAAAGGAAAAGTTTGAACGACTTAGTGCCTCCTAGGTAACACAAAGGACTAAGTGGACTAGGATTTCTCTTCACCCAGGATTGTCGAATGGCGCAAGGGGATTGGATATGTCAATAGTCCACTTACAAGCACAACACACAATAGTATTGACTTCCCCTAATTAAACTATGTAATTAACTAGTAAGAAAAAGACAACAAGCAAAAACTAATGTCTTGGCACATTCATCCTACAACAAATATGTTAGTAGTCTAACCTCTAGTCTTGGAAAAATGTGAAATAGCTCAGAATCACCTTTGTTTGGGGTAGAATCACCCCTATTAAGGTCAGGGTTGCCCCTCTTAGTTGTAGGTTTACCCCTGTCAGTGGCAGAATCCCTTGTTCTGGAGCAGGGTTGCCTGTTTGTAGGAAGCAGGCTCACCCAACTTAGTAGCAGGGTCGCCTATTCAGGAAATAGGGAGAAAATTTTCCCCCATTTCACAGATGGAAAATTTTGCAATAGCAGAATTGCCTCTATTGAGGGAAGGGTCGCCTGTCTTGAGGGCAGGGTCGCCCCTGTCAATTACAGATTCGCCTTTGTGTAACCTGAACCTGCAAAAATTCAAACAATAGAGCACAATAAAAGAGAAAACCCGTTTGTGGGTCCCACCGAACATGCCAAAAATGTGTGTAGCATGATTGCCTACCCTAAAAGGTGCAAAGAAAAAGAAATGCAAAGGAGAAATACACACAACACCACCTCAAGATAAGCCTAGTTTAACTTGAACAAAACAAAGATTAAAGCAAGAGATATACCTTGTCCAAGTGATCCTTTTGGTTGGCCCTTCGATGTAGATTAGATGTGTGCTCCTTGATGGAAAATGAGGTAAAATGATATGCAAAATTCTCTAAATGGGATGATGAATGCAAAGATGGAGGTGGGTATTGGATAAGTGTGTGAGATGAATGCAATGAAAGCTTGAGGATTCAACAATGGAGGATGAACTTCAATGCAAAATGTAGAGTGCTTGAGAGTTACGAGTGCTTGAATTGTGAATGTGATGAATGAATATTATGTCAAAAACGAGACCAAATCCTCTATTTTAGGGGAAATATCTCTAGAGAAATCAACGGTTAAGATTTAGCCAACATGGACAAGATGGAGGGTTGTGGTGAGTTGAGGACTCACAAGCCCTCACATCTTGCCATGTGGAAATGAGATGGAAAAAAGGACATGTGAGGTGGAGGAAGGACATGTGTGGTGGAGGTACTTGCAAGTACCTTGGGATTAGGGGAAGATTTCTTCAAAAAGGAAGTTCTTGTCCCCATGTGGAAGGATGGTGACAAGTGAGGAATTTTAGAATTCCTCACTAATCATCATAGGGAAGAGAGAAGTGGTTGGGGAAATAGATGTGAATTTTAAATTCACATGATTGGAAGTACCTTGAGGATAAGACAAGGTCCTCATAAAGGAAGTCCTTGTCCCATGTGAGTGATGTGACTTATGAGAAAATTTAGAAATTCCCAACAACCTTCATGGGGAAGAGGGGAGCATTGAATGAATAAATATGAATTTTTAATTCACATAGGGAAGAGGTCATGGCTTAAAAAAGGAAAGCACTTATGAAAAGTTAACTTGGAGGACATACGAAAGATGGCAAGAAGATTAGATTAAGGTTGTGCAAATAGGTGATTAAGAAGATTAATGAAAGATTAGATGGAAGTGGCCAAATATGGAGGATGTGACATTAATCCTGATTAAGGGTGTGCACATCCTAATCATGGATTAATTAAACTAATCCAGATTATAAGAGGGTTATGGAGGATGTGACAAGCAGAGAGAAAAGAGGGAATTTAAAATTGATTTAAATTCAAAAAGGATAAATGAATAAATTAAATAAATTGATATATTTATTTAATTTAGAGAGGAAAAGATGAAAGGTAAAGTATTTAATCATTAAATTATATACTTTAGGGACCTTAGGCAAAGGGGAAATATTAATTAAATAAGTCATTTAATTAATATTGATAAAATAGACGAATAAAGGAGATAGATTTGACCATATGGGAGTGGTCAAATTTGGATGTCTATAGAATTAATTCCACCATTCTGGTAGTAGTTTTCTTTTTTCCTTTGAAACTGCATCTTTTCTATTTCCCTAACTGACAACTTCTACAAATAGTATTAGTAGGCTTCATGATTTTAGGTAGACCTTGAACAACATCTCTTGAATTGATCCTGACCAGATTATCAAAGTTTACATCTCCCATTCTCCGGTGCCATAGCCAACTTTCATTAATTTTAGATACAAGGCACTAACTGTCAACACCCTTAAGCTAATAGATGTTTCCATGAGTTCTCCTTCCTGCAACAACCATAGCTTTGGATCCTTTTTTGATCTCATAGGTATTATCCTAAAACACAAGTTTGAAACCTTTGCTACACATCTGTCCATCAAAACTAATTGTACCTTTCCCAACAATCTTTGATCTAGAATCATCACCAAACATGACCAAACCACCATCATACTTTTCAAGTTTAGTGAACTTAACTTTATCTTTGGTCATGTGATTGGAACATCCACTGTCAATCACCCAATAGTCTTCATCATGTCTAGCATGAAAGGAAGTGACCAAAGTACCTTCCATCTCATCCTTCTTATTCTCTGAATCACTTTTTCTTGCACATTTTCCAGAGTTAGCAGACACATATTTACTCTCCAAATCTAAGAACAAGCATTCACTATCATCACCCTCATAATTAGATTCATCATTAGACATTCTAGCTTCTTCTCTAACATAGTATAACTTTTTGTATTTCTTATCCTTTCTATCTTTATGATCTTTGTTACTCTTATGTACAACTCTATTCGGACATCTTGAAGCATAATGACCAATATTACCAGAAGTGAAACATTTAAAGGGAAACATACCTTTATACTTATCGGTACCTTTCTTCAACTTCCTTGTAAATTTCGCTTCCAACTCATTTGAACCATCACTATCTAGATCATCTTCAATCTTTGTTGCTTTAAATGTTGTCTCTGTCTTTTCCTCTTTCTTTCCAAAATTTCTCATCTCAAATACCATCAAGGTGCCAAATAGCTCTTCTTTCGTATATTTCTTAGGATCATATGTTTCCTCAATAACTGAAACCTTGTTACTATAACACTCTATTAGGGTCATTAGAATCTTCTCAATCATATCTTCACTAGTCAGAGTATACCCTTGATTTATAACTTCATTTGCTACTAGATCAATCCTCTGAAAATAGCTTGCAATATATTCTCCTTCTTGCATTTTCATATTCTCATATCTACATTTTTCCATGAACTTCTTTGTCAATTTCACTCTATCATTTCCTTCATAAAGATCTTCCAACTTCTTCCAAACTTCATACGTGGTGCCCAAAGAAATAAATTTTGTTTGCTTAGTCTTTGATAAAGCATTGTAAATAGCATACCTCGCTTTTTCATTCTCCTCATAAGCAGGAATATTATCTATAGTAGTAGGACCACTCGTCAATGCAACATATTTTGACTCAACAGCCTTCCAGGTCTTGTAACCAAGAGAGATCATATATCCTCTCATCTGCACTTTCAAGTCACTGTAATTAGATCCATCGAACATAGGTGTTGTGTGGTCTCACAGCACACCCCATTTTGTGCCTTGGAAAAATGTGGACCCCCTCTTTTCTCTTTCCTTTGTTCCTTTTTTCTTTTGTTTTCCTTGGTGTTGTTTCACTGCTCGGTTGGTTGTTGATCTTTCTTTCAATTTCACTTGGCCTCTCTGTTTATTTATCCTTTTGTTTCAGGGATTTGGTGTTTTGGTCTTTTTACAAATTTTAACATGTTACCAGAAACCGGAGTCCTACGTTTGCACCAAGGAAATTTGTATCTTCATATGATTTTCACTCTGCTCGGTATTTCTTGACCCGAGTCATCAATCCCGGTAGTTTCCTTTTTACCAGAGCCTAGTATTTTATTGTTTCCTTTTCTTTTCTTAATCGGAAGTCAGAAACTGGAGAGTCTATTTTGAAATTTTTTTAATCTATCTTTTGGACTCAATTTATGGTCTTTTCTCTTGTTCCAGTTTTCTCTTTCAGAAGCTTAGAAGGTATTTCTCAAATCCCAATGTTTGTTTTTCAAAAGGTAATACCAAAAATCCTCAATCCTGATGATCACCAATAGATCATGTATCTTTAATGACCATGCCTTACAAGGAATTAGTGTGACATCTAATTTCCAGATATAATCAACACACCATCTTTATTCTCTAGTAGTGAGCCCTTGCATAAATCTAGGTGTTCATGATTTGGAGCATAATCCATAATGATTGCACCTTTATTCAAGGATTTAATGTGAAATAATAGGTAATTAATGAAGGTGGTGAACTACCAATGTACTTGGCACCACCTTGAGCATGCAATTTCTTTTAAAACACTCCACTTCACGTCATATTACAAATTTGTGAAGGACATTGAAGTAACGAAACGACACTGGTACGCAAAGAGAGGTAAATTTTGAGAAACCAAGACATAGCTACCAAGGGTTTTAAAAGTTGTATTTTGAAATATTATCATTATCAACCAGAACTAGGTATGTTCTAAATAACTGATATTTTGTTAAGTGATTTTCAAGCTAAAAAAAGCTCATTAATGGTATTTCTATTTAGAAATGAAATGTTGATTATTCTCTAATTTCTTAAATTTAATCAAAAATGAATTGAAATTTTATAAACTGTAAGTTTTGGTTAATTTTAACCCTAACTCGCACACAAGACACATTCTGAAAATTGCAAAATACACTAGACAAAATGAGCACTTCTGACGCAAGGCCAGAAGATGAATTCAAATATTGCAATTCACAAGTCATACTAATAAATGTAGTGGTTATAGACACTCATATGGGATGGTATTCTAATATTGAAATTCATTCATAGATATTACAAAATGCTTCTCAGTGTACCAAGAATGTAGTGGCAAATGGATTACTTTTGGTAGGAGGGTTTCCACCAGAAATGGAGGCCCCTAAATTAGTTATGCAATGTATAAATTACTACAACCCAGTCAAGAGGGTCGATGAGAAAGAAGGGAGATTTTAGGCAAGGCACATCACATAAAAGCAGCAGGAATCCTTATGCATTTTAGTCTCCGAACACATTCTTACAATATTTATATTAATGAAGTAGGAGCTTTGCTTGCAGAGACTTAGAAAATAACCCACAAACAAGGGAATAATTTTATAATTCAGAAAATGGAGCTTCTTACATGCAGAGGATCTCAAATCCCCAAGTTCTTACAACACATGCAAGTTACAGAAAACTACAAAATAACCCTTTCGTATGCAGTTTGTCCCACCCAAAAGTTACTTAAAATTAGAAACCAGCCCATAAATAGAGCTCCTCATTAGTTTGGAGCCAAAACAACATTCAAATTTGAGTTTAGGCGGTTTGGTGCCGAAAATTTACAACATGAAGTTCAAATTTTAAAAGAGCATTTGCAATTGTATCTTCGAGAAAGTGCGCCAACTTCCCGGGGCCATAACTTTTTATCCGAGACTCTGATTTACGAACCGTTTGAACCGTTGGAAAGGTCTCAAAGTCAATAACAAGCTCAAAATTTTCTATGCTGATTTTGGCAAGTTTCGGGGCCATTCTAGGAACTCTAAGTGCCTCAAATCTCATTCAGAAGATTTTCAGGTGCAAATTTGGGAAACTAAAACTACAATATCTTTCTTACTAGGAACAAAAATAGAAGCCGTAAGAATTAGAGATTTCATTGTGTAGAATTATCAAAATGTAAAACATCTAGAAACTTGATTGCCTATTTTTAGGTGATGCAAGATTGCCCTTACACCCACTAGATGCTCATATTAGGACAGCGGGGAGTAGTGGTGAAACGAGAGCCCCATATCTCGGATGGTTAGAGAAACCCAGCAGTCCAGAAACTGCTGCCTTGGGTAGCTGGGATAAATCTTCCCGCAGGGCCTTCCTCTCCATTTCACTAGATATTCTTCATACTACCTATTTTTGGTACTCCTTCCCACACGACTATCCAAGATTGCTTCAATCTCCTCCTTTTCTAACGTAGATGCTGGAATCCCACACTGTTCCATCATTGGTACTTCCTCTACGCCACCTTCATGATACTCTATCAAATCTGAAATGTTGAACACAGGGGAAATGTTGAATCCATCTGGCAACTCTACCTCATATACATTCCCTGAATCATGCCTCTTCAAAATTTTACAGGGACCAAACTTCTTTATCTTCAATTTGTTATATTTTCCCACTGAAAATCTTTCTTTTCCTCAAGTGGACCATCA
>VDFB02063265.1:0-21302 GCA_007258455.2 Sequoia sempervirens
GCTATGCATAGTATTAACTGCTCTTCAAATTAGGAGGGGAAGCTCCCTCTTTTGCTGTTATGTGTAAAAAGTAAAGTAATCTAAGTTCCTATCTTTTTTACTCAGCTGGTAGAGGCACAAGGTTATTGTTGGTATGTGGTGATTGATCATGCTATACTGTATAGCCCATGATATACTGTACACCCTGGCATGTATCCTTGCTGGGGTCCGAGGCCAGGCCGGGCCTCGGGCAGGGGTTTGGGGGCGGCAGCCCCCGGGAAAAATTTTCCTCCTACTTTTTCGCGTCATCACCGAAAAAGAGAAAAATCAACGAAAAAAGAAAAATCCGATTTTGTAGAACCCAAAATCTGGAAGCTTCTAAGCTTGATAAAAAGGGGTTTGGATGGGTGTACAAGATAATGAAAAATGCGATTATTCGCAAGATTGTAATAGGTTTTTGCACTAGATAATAAAATCATTGGATGGCTGCGATTTGGTGGATGTAGCCCGGATTGGGTGAACCACGTTAAATTCTCTGTGTTATAATTTATTCTGTGTGTTTTTAGTTTCTCTGTTTATTACTTATATCTGCATTTAATTGTTAGATATCTGCCTTTCTAACCCTAACAGTTATAAAACTACTTGCATTGCAGCTGAGGTTTTTCTGGTTTCGTATATCTCAACTACAACTAGGCTAAAACTTAATATCTATCCTATCTCCTCAAGAAAAACAGAGCAAGAGGAATTAGGAGCAATTGGGAATGATTTACGATAAACTATATCTTAGGATTTCTAAGGAGACGAGGTGTTTTGTCCGAGGCATAGGCTGAAATAAAGGTTATTGGAAACAACATCAAATGGTAAGCTAGATCATAGAATTCCCAAGGAGGCTCATTGCTCTGTCCGAGGTGTAGATTGAAATTAAGATTACTAGAAACAACATTAAACAATAATCCTAATCTCTAAATTCCCTCGGAGGCTCATTGCTCTGTCCGAGGTGTAAATTGAAACAAAGATTATTAAAACAAGTGTTGATAAACCTTGAAACTTTGGATCAAAGGCTCATTGCTCTTTGATTTATTTCTTCAAACTTGATCAACGATTACAAAAGATTTGGGACAGCAAATAGCATAGTTGAAAAACTCGTGTAAAACGCGGCGAACGCGCGAGTACTCGCGCGCTAGAAATGGCAGCGAGTTACTCGCAGTATTACTCGTTGCCGCGTTTTACAATGACTCGCAGCGATTTTTTTAAAAAAATCCGCCATTAATCGCTGGAAACCCGCGCATAATACATGGGAAAAACGGCAAAACAGGTTTCAGACTTTCCATATAGAATTTAAAACGTGAAAAACTATTCTGCATTCCGTTTCTGGGCGCGACGCAGGCATTCACAGTCTCGACGCATTTTGTTTCTGGGCGCGACAAGGGCATTCAAAGTCTGGACGCGACGAGGGCACACGCAGTGTTACAGAAAGTTTGCGTCAGTGTGTTCCAAGAAGGCGCGATTGCCAATGGGTCATTTCTCGGGAGTTTCGGAATTTCTCGATATAAATTCGTTATAGTCTATGTTTTTTGTTAGAGATTTCTAATAGTTTATGATTGTATAATGTTTGCTTTTTTATTTATGGTATGTATAATAAATTAATAATAATTATATGTTATAATAATGTAATATTATATTTACATTAATATATATTACATTACAATATTATTATATTTATAAAATTATTATTTTATAGTTATATTATTAATATTTATATATTATTATATTATTAATATTAATAATTATATATTATAATAATATTATATTTATGTATTGTAATATTTATTTTGGATTTGTTCGGAATGAAAACATGTAAAACTATATATTTGTTAATAAAATTAATATACTATATAATAAATTAAATAATAATTAATTATAAAATGTATTTATATTATTAATATTTGTTTATTATTATATAAATACATTTTATAATTAATTATTATTTATTTTATTATATAGTATATTAATTTTATTTACATACATATAATTTTACATGTTTTCATTACGAACAAATCCAAAATGAATTCACCCTTCATAATTGTTTTGTCAAATCCATGAATTGAATCCACAAATTCGAACCAGGATCCTAGCCAAAACCAGTAACTTAGGTTTTAAACAATTGTTTGAAGGTTCATTTTCAATCATTAGCATGCAAACATGTTGATTGTATTTGTGTTGGGCATTGGCCTGATCATGTTCAATAATATGATGGAAATCAATAATATGTTCTACACATTTAGTATATATGTTTGTTTTTGAAGAATATTTTTAAAATTATGTATTTTCAAATGTTCGATAAATTTGCCGAGTTATTGCCGAGTTTTTCCCCGAGTTTTTGCCGAGTCCTGAGTTTTTAAATTTTTTTGGGCTTGCCGAGTTTTTGCCGAGTCCGAGTTTTACAACTATGGCAAATAGTACGAAATCATACAAGATGCGATCAACCAAACAACTCTTAGACAAAGAGTGAACCAATATTGACTTGCAAGCTTGTTGGCTTAACGGCACAACAATTTTGCATAAATAAAAGTTAACAATAATGAGCAAGGTTGCTCTTATTTATAGAAGCTCAAAGGAGTAGGGAACCCTAAAATCTCCTTGCGTTACATTTAGTTCTTGCCAATATGCAAGATTTATTCCTGTGTCCAAATGCATGTAACTTAACAGTTAACTGGAAAAACTACTTTAGTTAATTGATTCTAAACTAAACTAGAACTCCATATGTACATAGGTATCTCCAAAATAGACATGCACGATTGGTGGGACAATGAGTTAACTTGGAAAGAGGCATCAAGTTAACTGTTGTGTCTAATGTCATCTTTGGAAAAGGTGGGATGTCTCAACTGGTAGTTCATTGTCATGTCCCCTTCTAGTTGACATCTCTCCGAGCACAGGATTAGCCTATTATGCGACCCTCGTAGGCTGATAGGATGGATAGAGGGTCATGATGGAGCTTGGCTCAGCTTCAATTGGCAGTTCTTGATCAGTTGGCTTTCGTTCGGGCTCATTCGGACACTTCTTGCATAAGTTGCTATTTTTAGCAGTTATTGGCAGTCAGCGTGGGACCCCTGCTATTTTTAGCAGTATGGATTGTTAGCGTTCGGAATCACTTCAGTGTTCACCAGCTTCAGACGGCTCGTGCATCGGATGAATAATGAGAGAGATATTAATATTTAATTGAATTAATTAAATATTAATTAAATGGAGTTTATAATATAAAGTTATAATATTTTATTATAACTTAAGTGATTTCAGTAAAGGGGTCGCCCATCATCAGAAAGGGGCCAATTGACGATTATATTTTATAATCAAAAATTACAGCTGAGACTATTGAAATATTAAAATAATAAAAGTCGAATTCTTTTAATAATCCCTATCTTTTAGGAATTCGCACTTTTGAGAGTATAAGGCAGTTTGCATTGGAAATCGAGCCATTATGTCTATTGTGAATTGAAAATTGATCAAGTCTTCGTCAGAGAACGGAAGCTTTAGGGTTTCAGTCTCGAATGCATTGGGGAACGAGCCATCTCCAGTGAAAGCAATTCAGAGGGTGTGAGATATCACCTGATTTATTGCCAGGCAGAGGAATTTCTTCATCCAAAAGAAGTTACAGAGCTTCACAGAGTTTAATATATTCAGAGGTTTCAGAGTTGGATTCAGTTGAGAGAATTTCTTTAGTAGTTGCGCCCATTCCTATCAGACCTGGAGACTCTGAGCATAGCCGTACTATTTATTGTTAGTTGCTGCTGTTTCCAAGGCCGTACTGTTTGTACCAAGCCGTACCATCATTGGAAAGGGCGTATTTTCAAAAGGAAGCAAAACGCCTTTCATCTTTGCCTTCTATCTTCAGCATTTGAGGCACTACAGTGTCTGGGTCAGTTTGCAACCATTACACAGAGGGAGAAGGGAGTTTTCATCACAGCCGTACCATTTCAAGCCATTTACCAGCAAGCTGCAAATACCAGGTTTTCATTAAATATCATTGCCTTTTGCTTTGCATGTAACTGGATCATTTTTGTAATCATTTCAGAAGGTCAAATAATAGACTGGCATCCGTATTTGCATTAAATACTATTGTTATCAGAGTGGATTTATTTTATTTGAATTTATTTCCAATTCTTTGCAAAAATCGCAATTTTCTTTATTTGCACAAAAACCCCAAAAACATTCAAAAACGCAAAAACAAACAAAAAACATCAGATTCAGGAACAGGGGGAAACTAGGGTTTCTACAGTGGTATCAGAGCTAAATCCTGCCATCCTAAGGGTTTAGTAGTCTTATGCAGCTAGAACAGTTTGGGTCTCACAGGTATTACACACGCAGACGTGCTCTGATTGACAGGCAACAGAGTTTGAGTAGGCAGCCGGGAAATATGGCTGACAGGAATGACAGGGCAGATAGAACAGATGTTCCCAGGAACGAGATTCCTCCAAACCCTAGAGATCAGGATGATGCAGAGGTTTTGCATGCACTCAGAGATTTACGTGCAGGTCAACGGCAGTCGAATGATGTATTGCAGCAATTGACAGTGGCACTTCAGAGACTGGGTACTCCGAGGAGACCGTCACCACATCGTGACGATGAGAGTGAAGCAGGATCTCGCAGAGCACTGAGGACAGCCTCACGGACAGCAGATAGGCCCACTAGGCCTACTTTTGTGAGACAGGAGGCCGAGGAGGCTATTGCAGAGGAGGAGCATGAGGAGTTGTTCGCAGACACACTTATGGCAGCGAACGAGGAGTGGGAGTTAGTACCACCAGAGGTCAGGGAGAGGATTTCTTTTGACCGTTTTGTCACTCAGAGGCGAGAGCACCACAAAGGTCAACAGGATTGGAGACCTAGATACCAAAACAATGACCTAAAACATGCAACCAACAGGCTTAATCTAGCGATGTTCGATGGTAGTGGTAAGGTGACAACTCAGGCTTGGATTAGTAAGCTAGATACATTCCTCACACTACGTCCGATGGCTGAGAGAGATGCTATCCGTTATGCGACACTGCATCTTGAGGGAGTAGCTTACGATTGGTGGCACCACGGTATGGTTACGTTACAGCATGACAGGATCACATCATACTAGGAGTTTGTGGACAGATTGGTTGAGCGGTTTGATAGGAAGGATCCAGAATCCTACTTCCGAGACTTGGCTCAGTTGAGACAAAGCGGCAGTTTGGAGTCCTATATTGGTGACTTTCAGAAGTTATCAGTCATGGTTCCGAACATTTCAGAGAGGCGGTTGGTAGTACTCTTCATGGAGGGTTTGACAGAGCCACTGAGAGGTTGGATCAAAGCCTTTGATCCTCCTTCGCTACAGGAGCGATGAAGAAAGCACGCAGCATGGAGTTAGCAGCACCGTCTAGTAGATTTAACTCTAGAGGTAATTCATCTTTCAGGGACAATAAGGGTTTTAACAGAAACAGGGACAAATCTGATTTTAACAAAGAAAAATCAGATTTTAAAAACGATTCAAAAGGTAAATCAGCAGCTCCACCTTTGGATCGAGAGGCCCTTAATGATCTACGCAGGAAGAAGCTTTGCTTCTACTGCAAGGGTCCCTATGACGCCAATCACGATTGTCCCCTAAGACCGAAGGGCAAGGCAAATCGAGTGATGTGGGCGTACTATGAGGATTCGGAATCAAAAAATTCCGAACAGCAGGAGAGTTCTGAGGATTCAGAGGCAGAGGCTTCAGAGCCTAGAGCAGAGACAGGGCCAGAGCCTCAGATACAGGAGGCCCGCTTATCTAGCATTCAGCAGGAGGGCTCATTCAGGATTCGTGGTGTGTTAGCAGGACAAAGGGTCATTACCCTTCTTGATACTGGAGCTACACACAACTTCATAGATGCTAGATTCGTTGAGAAACACGGACTCATCACTGAGGAGTTCGAGGGCATTAGGGTTACGGTGGCCGACCGATACACTTTGAGGTGTGAACGCATGATAAAGGATCTCCCTTTACGCTTGAACAATTATGAGTTCAAGGCTGATTACTATGTTGTTAATATGGGAGATATTGATTTGGTCTTGGGAATGAAGTGGCTTCATTCATTGGAGGAAGTCACTCTTCGTCTCAAGGACATGGAGATCCGTTTTGATGTTGACGGAAAGACACACATACTAAAAGCAATTCGGGACAGCAACATCAAAACAATTTCTTTTCGTTGGATGGAGAGGCTCATGCGTCACGACATGGTTGAGTGGGCTGCCGAGTGCACTTTAGCACCTATACAGGAGGGACAGCAGAAGACTGAATATCATCCAAACATACAACAGTTGAGAGTCAAGCATGATAAGGTATGCAGTGATATTTCACCAGGTAGACCTTCAGACAGGGGCATAGAGCACATTATTGAGCTCGAGGAGGGCGCTAAGCCCGTTATGATAACTCCTTACAGGCATCCTAAGAGATTGAAGGATGAGATAGAAAAGACAATAAAGGAGTTACTTGCTATGGGTCACATTCGGCCTAGCAAGTCACCATTCGCTTCTTCAGTTGTGTTGGTAAAGAAGAAGGATGGCACATTACGCATGTGTATCGACTATAGAGTCCTGAACAAGAGGACGATCAAAAACAGGTATCCGATACCGCGTATTGACGAGCTTATTGATGAGCTCCATGGAGCATATTACTTCACCAAAATTGATTTACGGTCGGGGTATCATCAGATCAGGGTCCGTGAGCAGGACATAGAGAAGACCGCTTTCCGATGTCATTGTGGGCACTTCGAGTTCGTAGTGATGCCATTTGGGCTCACTAATGCACCAGCTACATTTCAGTCCACGATGAACAGGGTTTTTCATTCACAGCTGAGGAGGTTCGTATTGGTCTTCTTCGATGATATCCTTATATACAGCAGGACTTGGCAGGAGCATCTGGCTCACTTGGAGACCGTGTTGAGTATTTTGGAGAGGGAGTCCTTGTACGCCAAGGAATCCAAATGTGATTTGGGAATGACCGAATTGTTATATTTAGGTCATATCATCAGTGCAGGAGGAGTGCGATGGATCCTGAAAAGATCCGCGCTATTATTGACTAGCCTACACCGGCAAACCTGACACAGTTGAGAGGGTTTCTTGGTTTGTGTGGATTCTACCGTAGATTCGTGAATGGTTATTCACGACATGTAGCCCCTATGACAGATTTACTGAAGAAGGGTGCATTTATTTGGACTCCTGAGGCACAGGAATGCTTTATTAAATTTAAGGAGTTGATGACCACATGCCCTGTTTTGGCACTACCTGACTTTACGAAGCCTTTTGAGCTTCAGTGCGATGCATCAGGTGAGGGCATTGGTGCGGTGCTTATGCAGGACAAGCACCCGATTGTGTACGAGAGCGTAAGCTCAGAGGGCCAGACAGACTTTATAGCATATATGATAAGGAGATGCTCGCTATCATGCATGCTTTAGCAAAATTTAGGCAGTATCTTGTTGGCAGCAAATTTTGCATAAAAACTGACCATAACAGTTTGAGACACTTCTTAGGGCAGCGAGATCTTAATGATCGTTAGCAGAAGTGGGTCAGTAAATTGCAGGCCTATGACTTTGATATTTCGTATATCAAAGGTACACAGAACGTAGTAGCTGATGCTCTTTCACGTAGGCCATATTTGAGCTCTATGGTTCAGATTACGGAGGACTGGAGGCATATGATTGTGGCAGAGTATGCCAAGGACACTTGGGCCTCCAGCATTGTTGAGGGATCGACAGTTGATACCAGGTATACACTTGTGAATGACTTGATCATTTACAAGAACAGGATATATTTGATCCCCGGTTCAGAGGTGAAGAACAACATCATGCGGGCCTTTCATGACGTGCCTACAGCAGGACATCTCGGGTACTTCAAGACCTATAGACAGATTTGGGAGAGATTCACCTGGAGAGGACTCAAGGCAGATGTTCTTCAATACTTTCGTGAGTGCCCTGTTTGTCAGCAGAACAAGCAGGAGAACACGTACCCGGTAGGTTTATTGCAGCCACTTCCGATTCCTGACAAGAAGTGGGAATGCCTGTCGATGGATTTTATTACGGGCTTGCCTAAAGCCCAAGGGCGAGACTGCATATATGTAGTTGTGGATCGGCTTACGAAGTATGCCCACTTCTTTCCGATCACCACAACCTACACAGCTACACAGGTAGCAGAGGTATTCTTTCGTGAGGTGTTCAGACTACATGGATTGCCTCGGAGTATTGTGAGCGACAGGGATAGTCGGTTCTTGAGTCACTTCTTGCAGGGGGTATTCAGACTTTGTGGGACCGAGCTCACTCCGAGCACTAGTTACCACCCGCAGACTGATGGGCAGACGGAGATTGTAAATAAGTGGGTGGAAGGTTACCTCCGAAATTATATCGCAGGGCAGCGAAGGCATGGGTCAAGTGGATTCATTTGTGCGAGTATTGCTATAATACGACATTCCACATGACTATTCAGATGTCTCCTTTTATGGCGTTGTATGGGTATGAGGCGCCGAGTTTTCTAGATTTGCTACTGAGCGACAGTAGAGTGCCGAGTGTTGGAGACTTGTTGCAGGAGAGTCAGGATACTATGAAGGCTCTCAAGGAGAATATCGCCAAGGCACAGAATTAGCAAAACAGTATGCAGATCAGAAGAGGACGGAGAGGCATTTCGAGGTGGGTGATATGGTTTACCTCATCCTGCAGCCCTACCGTCAGTCCACTCTTAGGAAGAGTGGGTCAGAGAAGCTTAAGCCACGTTATTACGGTCCTTTCAGGATCCTGAGGCGAGTTGGAGAGGTGGCGTATGAGCTTGAGCTTCCAGTAGAGAGCAGGGTACACAACGTTTTTCATGTATCACGCCTCAAGAAGGCGTTGGGACACCGTGTGGTACCATCTGCAGTTCTACCTCCCTTAAATGATGAGGGAAAGTTGGTTTTAGTACCTGAGTCTATCCTAGAATACAGAGAGAGACAGTTGCGTAGGAGGACTATCAGGGAATATCTAGTGAAGTGGAGAGATTTGCCTGTTGAGGATGCTTCATGGGAGAGCGAGGATATACTGCAGCATCCAGAGTTGAGATTGCTTGAGGACAAGCAATTTCAGGAGGGGCGGACTGTCATGTCCCCTTCTAGTTGACATCTCTCCGAGCACAGGATTAGCCTATTATGCACCCTCGTAGGCTGATAGGTTGGATAGAGGGTCATGATGGAGCTTGGCTCAGCTTCAGTTGGCAGTTCTTGATCAGTTGGCTTTCGTTCGGGCTCATTCGGACACTTCTTGCATAAGTTGCTATTTTTAGCTTATTGGCCGGCGTGGACCCCGCTATTTTAGCAGATGGATTGTTAGCGTTCGGAATCACTTCAGTGTTCATCACTTCAGACGGCTCGTGCATCGGATGAATAATGAGAGAGATATTAATATTTAATTGAATTAATTAAATATTAATTAAATGGAGTTTATAATATAAAGTTATAATATTTTATTATAACTTAAGTGATTTCAGTAAAGGGGTCGCCCATCATCAGAAAGGGGCCAATTGACGATTATATTTTATAATCAAAAATTACAGCTGAGACTATTGAAATATTAAAATAATAAAAGTCGAATTCTTTTAATAATCCCTATCTTTTAGGAATTCGCACTTTTGAGAGTATAAGGCAGTTTGCATTGGAAATCGAGCCATTATGTCTATTGTGAATTGAAAATTGATCAAGTCTTCCTCAGAGAACGGAAGCTTTAGGGTTTCAGTCTCGAATGCATTGGGGAACGAGCCATCTCCAGTGAAAGCAGTTCAGAGGGTGTGAGATATCACCTGATTTATTGCCAGGCAGAGGAATTTCTTCATCCAGAAGAAGTTCCAGAGCTTCACAGAGTTTAATATATTCAGAGGTTTCAGAGTTGGATTCAGTTGAGAGAATTTCTTCAGTAGTTGCGCCCATTCCTATCAGACCTAGAGACTCTGAGCATAGCCGTACTATTTATTGTTAGTTGCTGCTGTTTCCAAGGCCGTACTATTTGTACCAGGCCGTACCATCATTGGAAAGGGCGTATTTTCAAGAGGAAGCAAAACGCCTTTCATCTTTGCCTTCTATCTTCAGCATTTGAGGTGCTACAGTGTCTGGGTCAGTTTGCAACCATTACACAGAGGGAGAAGGGAGTTTTCATCACAGCCGTACCATTTCAAGCCATTTACCAGCAAGCTGCAAATACCAGGTTTTCATTAAATATCATTTCCTTTTGCTTTGCATGTAATTGGATCATTTTTGTAATCATTTCAGAAGGTCAAATAATAGACTGGCATCCGTATTTGCATTAAATACTATTGTTATCAGAGTGGATTTATTTTATTTGAATTTATTTCCAATTCTTTGCAAAAATCGCAATTTTCTTTATTTGCTCAAAAACCCCAAAAACATTCAAAAACGCAAAAAACAAACAAAAAACATCAGATTCAGGAACAGGGGGAAACTAGGGTTTCTACATTCATGCCTCATCAACTGGAGATTGTCACATGTCTCAATTGTCAGTTTACTGCTTGTCAACTACTTGAGCAATCCTGGAAATATCTGCACACTTCAACTAGCAATTCACTGCTTGGTAATTATGGCAGCTTCGTAACTGGAGTGATGATCTCTGTTTCTTCTGCAGCTTGACGCTTCTAATGCTTTTCTTGATTTTCCTCAATGAAAGAGTGTTGCATGATGAAACCACGAAGTTTGATTGTGAACACTCTAGCCATGAGAAATGCTTATGAACTCACTGCGTACCCAGAATTCCAACGGTTTTCAACCCTCTAAACTGGCCTTGGAAGGCTATCAGATACTTGAGGTACGAACGCATGTGGAATTCGTGAGCTATGAGTGTCTACGCCTGTCAAACTATCAACTTTTGGGTGTGCTCGATGTAAATCGGTGTCAGCTGTCTTTAGGAAATCATGAATCAAGACTGAGTTGGTCTTGAATTCAGTTTGAGTGAATTGCATACTGAAAAACTAGACTGTTGACTATAAACATGGACATGTTCAGGCAAATTTTTCTATTGAAGCTAAAAATAGCTTAAGGTGAGGCTAAAAATAGCTTCTCGAGGGGCAATTTTTACGAAAATTTCTGAAACGTGGGCTTTATAGAGAATATCTTTTTAAACAAACACACGTCATAAATTCGAAAAAGTGATTTTTTCTTTGACATGCAATGACCTCTGGGCAAGAGCTGTAGGGGCTACAAAAGCTTTTTTTTCCTGAAAAATTCTGGCACATGGGTTTTGCTGACAACTGAGAGCTAAACAAACCCAATTTCTCCGTTATTTGAAATGATGACTTTTTTGGAAACCCCAAAAATAGGGGGCAGCAAGGCAATTTTCACGGAAAATTCTAGCACATGGGTTTTGTTGCCAATGTTGTGTTGAACATACCTAGAAGACCAGATCTGTGAAAAAATGTTGTTTACTTGGACATGCAAGAAAATCTAAGACAAGAATAGAAGAAATGTGAGGGGGAGAAGATAGAAGTTATCAACTGCCTCTTTCAATCCTCAAGGAAACGCCTCTGTATAAACCCAATCTGATGAATTCTTGGCAAGAACGTACTGAAAAGATGAAGTGTGGAAAATGATTCCTCTATGCAACCTGAACCTGGAACTGCAAAGAACACTGAAAATGGCCTCTGTTAGATCCTTCAAAAGGCATTGGAGAGAAAATAGCTGATTTTAGCTTCAACCTGCAAGAAATAATGGACAAATGACGCCCATGCATGAATAAATATCCATTTTGGAGGTGGAAGTGTCAGTTAGGTGCACCAACCCTAATTGATTTATGAGGCTCAAATTCCTAGGAGCCCCTAGCTTGCAGGGGCGCTTTTGTGCCTTTGAGATACATTTTGCACTTTGTAACCTCTGATGAAATGCTCCAGTTTGCCCCTCGTTGCCTGGAGTTTGACTGTTTCGATGTTTGTGCTAACGATCTTATCGCGAAGATTGATCAACTTTGAAGAGATGTTCTTGGGAGTCATGAAGTCAAAAAGCTACATTTGAGTCCCCAAAAAGTTGGGCACCTTTTCCAAAAAGGGTGAATCTTTTTTAACACAATCAAATTTTCACGTTTTTGACTTTGCCTTTGCCTCCAATGTTTTACGCTAGATCTTCGTTTATGAGCATTTGACAGGTCCCCAAAGCCGACTACTGGATTCATTGCGAAGCTGGAAGTATTCTGAGCAGATCTCTTGGAGAAGACAGCCGCTGAAAACCTCATTTGTTTGACCAAAAGGCTAGGCGCCCCTACACTATAAGGGTACATTTGACCTTTTGTCTTTCATTTTATCCTCTATTTTATGTGTTTGTTGGATCAACAACTATTGTTGTTTGATATGTCTCGTGGACTGGCGAATGGATTCATTGTGAAGCTAGACTGAAGCTGAGAAGATCATCTGGTGATAACTCAAAAACTGACATCTGATGGCTCTCTTCTCTAGGCACCTTTGGAGGAGTGTAGTTTCCTTGATACACTACCATTTTGGATGTCTTTCGCCTTGCAGCGTCTTCCGCTTTTTCCTTCATTTGCCGGAGTTTGACAAACCCGTTGGACTTGCTTGTCAATTCATCGGAGAGCTAGCAGAATTCTAAAGAAGACGACTGGTTCAGCAAGTGTTAACAACTGCATTTGACCTCTCAAATCCAAGGGTGCCCCTGGACTATAGGGGTGCAATTAGCTCCAAAGTTGGCGATTTTCTGATGATTTTCACCTCTTCGCACTATGTGATCACCGTGTCGTCAACTGCGTTGACCGCAATCACCGTCCGTCATCCTTGCTTGTCATCTGTGTGCAACACCAACACCAGTCGTTCACGTGTTTGTCGACTGCGTTGTCGCAATCCCTTATCCTTAGAGATATTAAGAATGCCAATACCACAAGGTATAGAGATTCCTAGATTTGAGAAATATGGAGGAAAAGGAGATCCTTCTAACCATGTTTCCGCTTACACCGCCTTATGCAGTGATTCCATGCTTGAAGATAAGCTCTTAGCTAAGCTTTTCCCTAGGTCCTTGAAAGATACCGCTTTAGAATGGTTTTCCTCATTATTGAAAAACTCAATTTGTTCATTCAATGAACTTGCTAAGGCCTCTATCAACCATTTCCATGTGCACATGACTCCTAAGATGACCTTAGCTGATTTGATGAGATGTAAGCAAAAGGATGATGAAAAGGTTATTGACTTCATTTCATGCTACCAATTGCTTTATTTCCAAATTGACATAAAGATTCCCCATCCTCACCTTCAACGAATGTTCATTGAAAACTTACAAACTAAGATTCAAGATAAGCTTGGCATAATGAAATTTCCTTCCTTCATACACTTGTGTACTGCCCTTCGTGATTATCAAAACTTGGTTAGTAGTCGTGAAACAAAACCCACCTCTAGCCATCCTAAAAAGTCTGAATCCGTAACTCAAAACAAAACCAACCTTTCAAGAAATAAAATAAAGGATTTCTTCAACTAAATCCCCCTCAACCAACCCAACATGTTGATACCCAAGTGGCTGCTATAAAGAAGACAAATCCTTTTACATTTGGGGATCCGAATAGACAATTTACTCCCTTACCCAATACCCTCCATAACACCATGTTACAACTTCTAGAAACAAACTTGATTTCCTTACCTCTCGTTAAAGCTTCAGATCCTGCTAAGCCATTACCTCCAAACTTTAGATCAAACTCCTATTGTCATTTTCACCATCAAAATGGACATGATACGAAACATTGTAAGCGTCTTAAACACATGGTGCAAGACTTCATTGATTCCAATCATATTCAAATTGGTGGTGCCAATGATCGAGGTAATAAGTCCATTGCCCCTCCCAACCAAAACCTGCAAATCTTTACCAACCCCATGCCAAATCATAATATTTCATTTGTTAAAGCTAGTGAAACTAAGAATGATGTGATGAATGTTGACGTGGATGATGACAACATGGATACTAATGAACAAAGTCCTATGGATAATATGGTTGGATTGATGGAAATTCAACCTCGTAAGGGCCAAACTAAAATACCTCTTGACATTGCTTTCTCATCAAAAGATATAATCAGAAAGGCACCTGATGGTCCTCTTTACATAGCCAGCCAAATCAATGACAAGCCTACTAATGGCATATTAATTGATCCCATTTGTGTAGAGAATGTGATCACTAAAGAATTCTTGCTTGTGCATGAACTCTATCAAGATACATATGATAAATTGAAAGCATGGATAAAAAATAATGGTTTTGCTTGCCCTACAATAGATTCAATCACCATTCCTTTAAAAATTGGACCGAAACAATTAGATGTCTCATTCTCCATCATCCTGACGTCAAATCAATTCCGTGTGAAGCTTGGTTATCCATGGCTACGCTCCATGGAAGTTGTCCCGTCAGTTGTGCATAAATGTTTAAAGTTTCCCTTTGACAATTAGATCTTTATTGTGCACCATAGTGGCTTTAATCTTGTGTCTTCCCATGGGAATTTCTCATTGGATTTCTTTTGGCCCAATCCTATTGAACCTATTAAACCTTGTGAAGATTTCTTTTTCAAATCCTATCAAAAGTTTAAGGAAAAACTCATAGCAAAATTATCCCTTCGAAACATGCCTCGACCCATGATTGAACCAAAAGCCCTTCCAAGTACCCAAGACCAACCCAAGACAGATCCTTTGCCTATCTCCTACAAATGACCAAAAGACAACCAAAACAATCCCATTGTTCCTCCTAAGATAAAACAAGTTTACAAAGCTAAAGAGAAAATGGTTGAACAACCTCCCATGGTTCCTTTCGTTCCTCTAATGGAAGAAAAGAAACCTATGGTTGATAAACCCGCTCCTACACAAACACAACTTGAAAATTGTACCAAAAGAAACAGAAATGCTAGAGGGCGTAGGCATAGATATGCTATTGCTCAAAGGTTAAACGAGGAGAACAACAAACAAAATCAAAATCCAAACTCTAGTGAAGCAATACACAATGAGTCTCCCTCTTTGCCACAACAAAAAGATCCTATATCGCAACCACAACAAAGACTAGCACCCTCTTTGGACATTATCATTCGACCTCCTGTTGTGATTAACCTGGACGATGACGATGAGATTGCTAAAATTGATGAAGTGCATAATGAGTTGAATACATTGTTTTCCTCTTCTATGAGCTTAAATGACAATTCTCTTAAGAAGAGTGTTGAACTTGGTGCTTCCCCTAGTTCGACACTTGCTGTTGTCCCTTTGGCTGGTTGTCCACCTTTTGCATACAATGGACAAGATTGAGATGCGGACGACCTAATATAGGTTGACTCACATGTGCCTTACTAGTCTTGTCTTTGTTTTCCTTTTTCATGTTACGTTTGTGATTGCATGTGCATAATGTGATCTCTCGTACCGTGTTGTTTGATGTATCTCTCTCTTTGTGACATTTCTCTATTTGTATCTACATTCTTTTTTATGTCAAAAACATTTTATCCTTTCATCTTTTCTTTGTCTTGTGTTTTCCTTTTGGGGATGACGCAAGGCGTCGAGACATTTAGGTCTCTTCCATGTTGACCCAAAAGATTACCCTTTATCTTTTCTTTGTCTTGTGTTTTCCTTTTAAGGATGACATAAGGCATCGAGACATTCAGGTCTCTTCCATGTTGACCCAAGAGTTTTTCTTTGTTTCCGCTCTCTTTGTATCATTCTTCCTGTTCCATGAGTTATTTGGGGAATGATGACATTTCCGAGCTCTCTAATAACATTTGAGCAAAGACATACTAACCCAAAATCCGTGGATCCCTTGTGTGTTACTTTGGGATTTCATTGTGGGGGCAACCCTTTTCATAGCGTAGCTTATTGGAAACATATGTGTGACATAGGGCTTTCCAAATAAGCTCTCATGCCTTTTTAGCATTTATCATTTTCTGTAATGTCCCCATTTTGGCCCTATACTCTTCAATAGGATTTAGCCTATTTCCGGAAATCCGTAGGCTAAGCTGTGGTGGACAATTAGGGTTTCCTCTTTCAGATATTGCTTAGTTGGCATTCAGAGGATGTTGTGCAGACTTACTATTTATAGTAGTTGCTATTTTTAGCAAGTCTATCTTTTGGCAGTATCTGTCTAGCAGCAGTTCAATCCTTTGCAAGTTAGTGTTCAGTTTGGCTATCTATTGTTTTGATGTGAACTTACTATTTATAGCAGTTGGCTATTTTTAGTAAGTCTAAATTTGGCAGTAGCATCATCAGCAACTCAACTCAAGTCATCTTGCTATCCATCAGTTTCAGTATTGGCATTGGTTTTGGTTATCTCCATGGACTGAGTTTTTATACTTAGTCAAAATTCATGTTTCTCAGTTGTACCCCACGCCTAGGAGTAATAACTTCATGTTGTTTTAAAAGAGGGGCCATTTGGGGGTCAATTGCGCATTTAATAATTTATTAAATGCTTTATTGTTGAAGTGGAAAGGAGGTTGAGTAATATTATATTATTTCAAAAAGTAAAATACAAAAAGGTGGCATCCCTTTTGGAAGTTGAAGTGATTCAACTTCTTGGAATTTGAAGAGTTCTTGTTGCTTCATTTTCCAATTGAAGTTTATATATTGCTGCTGTTTGAAGAGCTGATTATGCATATTTTTGAAGAGCAAAGTTACGCTGCTGGAATGAATCCAGAATCCGGCTAAGGGAAAGCTTAGCAAATTTACTCCATTCTTCGGGCCTGCAACTATGGTTCCCTAGGTGGTGGATTGAGAGTGTGCTTCATCTAGAAGTACATATTGAGCATTATTGTGGAGTTTTGGTGAGATATTTCTAGTTTTCATGTTGCTGGTTTATCATGGCTGAAAGTGATTTTTGTATACAACTTTTAGTATGAATTTTATTTGGTTATGGGTATTTGATCATTGCATTTCTATGATAGAGGCGACCATATTTGGAGGTTATCAGAATTTAATTCCAAGTTTCAGATTTTATTAAGCAAAATCGCCCTTGCAAGGAGGCCGTACCTTTTTGGAGAGCATTGGGATTCGTGCATAAATTAATGGTTGAGTTTAGATGTTGTTTTATCATTGTGAATTGGGCGCCAACCTTCTCAAGAGCTTTTGCAAGTTATATTTCATCTTCTGGAGGTATTGTGAAGGAGTTGTGATTATTTTTATGTGTTTTTAGTTTGCTGATTTTTATATCAGTTTGCTTCAGTATTCTGATTTTGGTTTCAAGCTTCATTAATTGAGAGGATATCAAGTGGAAAAATCTTCTATTTCATTGTGCTTTGTAAAGATTGTAATAACACTTGAAAATTGCAATTGTTTATCATTGTAAGACTGTAAACAGTAGTACTGTTTCAGTCATTTAATTAGCTGCAAATTCTTATGATTAATCTCTCATATATGTAACCCCTGGATGGTTTACCGCCAGTGTGGATAAAGAACATTCTAGAAGCTTATCTCTCTTATTTTGCAGCTATTTCTATTCATTGTAAAGCTAGTTAGTAGTACTAACGGCTATTTCATTTTATTGCTGCAATTTATACTTGATTACACTCCCACAATTGAGTGGTTGAGTTTTAGAATAAACATCTTTCTTGATTGTAAATTCCCCCCACAAAATAAGTGGTTGTGTGGACTATATTCCCCCCACGTTAATAAGTGGAAGTGAGGATTTAAATGGCTGGCTTGTCGCCTCTAATAATGTAACAATCTTACCCACTGAATAAGTGGAGTATCCCCACTGCTTGTGGATGCCTGCATCAGCAGATGAATTGTAATTTCAGTTTAGTTTATTCCTAATGATCCTCTGACCATATGCTATCACCTCGCCCACATTGGGATCTTGGTGAACATTCTTGGTTAGAGTTACTTTCTATGCTGATTTGCATTTGGAGCTAACGCTAATCAGTGATTGGTTGCTGATTTGTGTGTTAAATTTTGGGGAAAAAAGTTAAGGGGAATATTTCATTTTCTACTTTAAAGTAATTGCTCACAACATAGTGTTTAGCAATTTCTTTAAAGTGGGGGCATACAGTGGCATTATTCTTTTCCATTTCAAATTACAACTCATGTTTCATTGTGTGGTCTTCTTCATGCGATGCGTCTTTCTCTTTGTGATGACATTGGGCGTGATGTCCTTCAAGAGCGTGATCTCTCTTAGCATATTATATTCCTCTTAGTGGAAATGCCAAGCAGAGTGCATTCCCTAAAGTTGTGAATCTTCTATTCTTCGATTGGTTCTCTCTTGGAGATATTAGGCACGATGTTCCCTAGGTTGAGACCTTACATGAACTAAGAAAACCCCTTTGAATGTACCTTACACTATTTCGCATTTACAATAACCGTCATATGGCCACCTTGCATAACACACTTTGCTTGTCTGTGGAGCCATCCTGTTTGTTCAAGGGTGTTATCATACAAAGTTTTGCTTGCCTCACGAATTCCGTTGTTCATGTTGTGTGGCGCCTTATCAAAGCTATCAAAAGGTATAGCTTTGGTATGGTTAGTACGTATGGGAGCCGACCATAGGCATGACTTTCCCATAGCCACTTTTTGTTTGTGTGGGCACATACCAATTGTGTGTGTGTCTCAACTTTCTGGGGGCTCACCTAGTGGATACCGGATTCCACTAGCCAGTGTGAGAGTGTGTTTAGTTTGCATAGTGGACATCGTGTTCCACTTGTAAACTTTTTTGGACAAATAGTTTAGACTTGGTTCACATCATATTGGACAGACTATTGAGGCTTGATCCACCCTCTTTTTACTTTTCTTTCTTCTTTATGTCTTTGGCAGTGTACGCTTGTATCTTGTTGTTGCTTCATACATCATTCACATGTGTGTTCCTTTGTGCCTATGTTGGTCTCCCATAGGATCTTGATCTTGGGGGCTTGCACAACCCTCTAGATTATTGTCATCCTATCTCATTAGCATTGGTACACTTGGACCCCTCTTGATGCGAATTTGTCTAGTTTAGTGTGAGTTTGACACAAGGTCATCCTCTCACTAAAGTGGGGGCTAAATGTAGTATAGAAAATGTATCCCTTAACATTTTCACACTTGTTTGGGTCCTCCCTATTAAAATTTGGCTTATTTATGCCTCAATTGGTCCTATTTTGCATCCATAAGCCTAGTTAAATGCATTTTTCTAAGGATAATCCCGACATGTAATAAATGGCAAATGTTTTGGTTGTGTTCTAGATTTAGGGATCTAGGACCTATACGCCCATCTGGGTGTATGGGTCCTCCCTAGGTCTGGGGCCCTGATTTCAAATGTGTAATGTCCCCTTCTCAAGCGTGATGAATTCAATTGACTGTTGGCCTATTCCGGAGACCCGTAGGCTACTCGAAGGATAAAATGTAATGTCCCCTTCTTAGGCAGTACAGTTGTGTCTGAGGTTTGCCTATCATTCAGATCCTCATAGGCTGGCAGAAGTGTTTAGAGGATTACTTGAGGCAGTTATCCAACGTTGGGAACATCACTCCAACAGTTGATTCAGGTTTGGGCTTCTGCGGACACCCATAGAGTGATTTAGAGGTACTTACTATTTATAGTAAGTCAGGTAGGCAGGAGTTGCTATTTTTAGCAGGGCACCTGATTCAGCTAGTCAGCGCAGTATTGACCCGGTTTGATGATTTGTTGAGCAAATAGGGATTATTAGAAGCATTTAATAATAATTAAAGGAATTATTAATTTGACTTTGTAATATAAAGTCATTTTAATAAATTATTAAAGTTATTATTAAAATGGCAAATTATAAAGTATTTTTAATACTTTATAATGAAGGGGAAAATTTAATATTTGATGAGTTTAATATTCATTAAATAAAAAGGACGCCATTTATTAAAATATTGGCCTAAGTATTGCAAAAGGGCGAATTACTTATTATTAAATGTTATTGAGCTGATTTTTGAGAAGGGTCGACTTTTTGAGAGAAGGTATTTATTTCCTCAAGGCAAATCGAACTCATTATGTTGATTATTCGAATTTGTCATTATTTCTCTTTGAGAGCATCGGGGTTTGAGAAACAAGGGTTTCTACAGCTCAACAGGTTTTGAGGAACGTTCCCTCTTCAGAATCCGGCATACTGAGACTGTGAAATACCAGTTGAAGATTGTCAACAGGGTGACTTCATTCAGAGGTTACAGTTGTGCTTATTGAGTTAGATTCAAGAAGGGTTTGAAGGAGATTATTCATCAAATACTTGAGGCGACTTACTGAGATCCATTTTCCAGTGGTTTGGCACACTTTCCAAGAAAGTACGGATTTCTTTCTTGCTGGTACAGGCCATACTTTGCTGCAGCAAGGGTCGTACTTCTTCCCCAGAGTAAATCACTTGGCTTTTTCACCTTTTGTCTTCTGCAAGTGGGACACCTAGGGTTTTTGGAGCCATTGCATCAGTTTCGAGGTGGAAGATTGCTCATTTCTTTTCAGCCGTACCATCTCAGGCTCTCTTTCTGGCACCTGCAAGCTTATCCAGGTTTTCAATAAATAGCTTGCCTTTTTGTCTGAATGTTTGAATATTAAAGTTGTAATCATTCGAGGAGATTAATAAATCATCTAGCTTCAAGATCTAAGTTGTATTATGTTGTTTACAAGCATCTGGTATTTTATATTATTTTTCCAGTCATTTCTTGCAAAATCACAATTTGTCCTTTTAGGCAAAAAACACAAAAAATCAAAATATAGAAAAACAAACAAAAACCTCAGTATTACCAGCCAGTGATCGGGTTGAGAGACACCTGGTCTCTTACATAAAATTAGGGTTTCCCGTTTTGGAGGTGGTTGTTGCTCGAAATTTGGAGATTGGCTTGCGGATTCTTTCTGGGTTTTCAGGAGAGCTTCGCAGTGATATGACTTGTAGTGCAATCCGAGCACCTTCTGGAATTCACTATTTTTAGTAAATTCTATTTTTGGCAGTGGTCCTGTGGTTTTCAGTGCAGTTGGCCCTCTTCTTCAACTAGTTCAGTTGGTTTGATCAATTTTGGCCTTGGGATGCATTTTGGAGAGATAAGTTCAGTTAATTTAAATAATGTTATATTTTAATGTTGACCCCTTGGCCTAGCTGCATCACTTCAAGTTGTTTTTAAAAGTGGTCTTTACAGGTGGGCACCTCATAGGAGGTGATTTAATATTTTCTAAGGTCTAAATTATTGCTTGGAAAAGGGACGCCAATCTTGTTGAGAGGATTGATCTAAAAAAAAGTCAAAAATAAGCTTTGAGAAATGGGACGCCGTCCAAGGAGGGAAAATGAACAAATTCAAATTTGAAAATTAGGGCGCCTTCTTGATGCTTCTAGAAGATTCCTCTCAAGCTTATATAATGAGGCCTTTGCTCTTCAGTTGATTATCTT
>VDFB02063266.1:0-39713 GCA_007258455.2 Sequoia sempervirens
TCCTATTAACTATAAAATTTGAAAATTTTATAGTAGTCTGTACTCATGAAATTTTTCCAAAGAGGCCCATATCATGAATATAAAATTGATGTATTTTCCTTTGTCACCCATGTTCTAGTCAGTATTTACCATTTGGTCCCATAAAATTCACCCGGCCCCAAGCATTTGAATATTTAAAGTCATATCGGCATGAGATGATATAGGTCTTCCTGACCCATAAGTTATTTTATACAAACATATATTTTTCAGTGCATCAACAAGAGGTCGTGAATGTCTTACCGATATGATTTTATCTGAGGATTCATATCGGCATGATGCAGTTCGTACTCTCAACTAAAAAAGGATCCTATCGGCAAGACAACAGTCATTGGGGTGAGTCATATCACGCACATATGTGTCTTACTGACTGAAGCACAAAGAACTATATCAGCCAGACTTGGGTCGTCGAAGTGAAGTCCCGTAGCAACCATCTGGTCTTTCCGATAAAGTGAAGGAGGATTTTGTCGATATGAGTTCATGAAGTCCTGCCGACCCCCTATGTCACACCGACAAGATTGCATTTGTAAAGCCTTGGAGATATGTTTTGATCATCGGCGAGATTGGTTTCATCAGAGAGAGATATGAGAGACATGTTGAGTGTTGTTCCATTGGAAAGAAAATAATTATGTCTCAGCGATTAGAAAACAAACGAAAGGAAATATCTTAGCGAGATATGAAGTAAGCGGAGGAACATCTGCCCAACTTAAAAAGTCACAACGACATGTTTTTATCAGTGGGAGTTATAGCGATATACTTGAGATTGAAGGGATAACTCTCGGGGAGACTCATAACACCAGTGAAACTACGAGACATCATAGCGATATATGATCTATCAATAGCAAAGATACAAGTGAATCAAAATAACTCTCTGGGAGACTTGAAGTGTCGAGGAAACTACAAGGTGTCTTAGTGAATGTTTTAATGAATGTTGGTAGAAGCCCTAATAGAAGGATCGCCCAAGATTTGAAAATGTCTCATTGACAATATTACATGATGTGATAGTGAGATTTTCAAAAAATGACCTCCTACACTTGTGTTTCAGCTAAAACATTGATGGCACCACAAAGCATAAGTAACTTCATGAATTAAGGAAAATTCAATTGAAAACACTATTGTGGAATTGATAGCGGAGAAAGAAGAAGGATGAATGAAGAACCAGGGCATTTTTTGACTCAAAATTTTCAAGCAAAATACAGTAAGCTTTTTGCGCCTTGACTTCTGTAGTTTTGACTTCTGCAATTTTTGAAGAATGGAAGCCACTAGTTCAGGAAAATTGAAGGGGAGAAAACATGGGGAAAGTAGTCAGTCTAGAGGGAAAAAATAGAAAACCAAAATTGAGCCAGAGGGCACTGAGCAAAAGCTAAGCCAAGATCTTATTGAACAATTACCTGGCTTTGGACCTAAAGCTAGGTGATTTGCACAACTTAGGGAAAAAGTGGATAAACTAGATGACAAATGTAAGCTCATAGGAGATATTTGGACACTAATAAGAGGCTATGAACTTTTTAGTTTTCATTACTATCAAATAAATCATTTTGAACCAGTATGTAATCCATGGAAGCTTAATCTGGGAAAGTTGGTCTTCCTTAATGTATTTTTCAATGTTGAATTGGTGAGATTTTTGGCCACTCATTATAATTCAAAATTCAAAGCCATCTGTGACCCATCCGGGAAACCATTGATACATATATCAAAAGATGCAATAGGAGAGGTTTTCAAATTGGAAGGGGTTTGCAATGAGAAAATCGTATGTGAAGAATTAGAAATGGAATTCAGGAGGATGGACATAATTTATAAAGGTTGGAGGTTGCCACTACACAGAATTAGATAGGGCGTCAAACCAGTTCCACTAGAGGATAGTGATGGACCCCCCTTCCATGTTGATCTTTTTGAACCCTATATGAAGTATACTTATTTCTTGGTAGGCCAAGTATTGGGAATGGAAGTCCCATAATACATGTCAATCGTGCCTATGTTAATTTCAGTAGATATTCAATATCATAACTCTAGACCTTTTGATTATTCCTCATACATTTTTAAGGGGCTTGATTCTGGGTTGATGGTAGTGAAAAGTGGAGCCTATATCTTACATCTTAGGAATTATTCATTGTTGATGCACATAGTGTTTTATTTTGGACAGGAGTTAGGGCTATGGCCTCAGGAGATGAGAATTTCCCAATTTGATAAGGAAGGTATGTCATTACCTGTTCAATTATGGATTGTTGTTTGGGATAGCAGGTTTGCTAATTCTTGTTTCATACACTTTGAGGAATATTTTGTAAAACCATTCTACAAATTCTATAATCATCCATGTACTTATTCTCTATCTGATGATATAAAGAGATTTATCAAGCCTAAGGACTTCAATGGGACAATTAATCACAATTGGGGGGATTGGTATTGTTTGGATGATGCTACCATGATTAGGGTTTACAGATTTGAAGATGTGCCATTCATTTTTCCTAAAAAAGTCTCAGATAGGATTGCATACTTGGAAATTTTTAGGCAAATGGAATTTTCCAGTGTTATGAATTTGAGCTCCTTTGGAAAATAGGCTTTCATGCCTAGTACGTTGTGCTTCGGTGATTTTACTGTATTGGCGAAGGAAGGGTACAATTTGATTCTTGATAAGCTATTGTAATACAACATGAAAAGAGGACCACCTAGAAAGAATTTTGATCCAGAAGGGTATATCAATTCTTCTAGACAAAAGATAAAATTTGGAGGATATCAACATGTACCCTATCAGTTTGATGATATGATTAGGAACCTGGAAGCTAAAGAAACATAAATGGTGGTAGAAAAATATAATCAAGGGTTGCAAGATATAGAGCTGTTATCTTCTGGGGAAGGGGCATGTGAGGGTAATGTACCATAGGGTCAATCCAATAAGATGTCAAGATTGAGAACTCAGGACTACACTCGCCCTGCCAGGGAATTAAAGGTGGAAGAGAGTATAGATACAGATGCAGGGAATGTGGAGTATAAGTCATTTGTATCAAATAATGAATTTATAAATTCTCCATAATTTAAAGCATTCTTGTATAAACAAAAAGGAAAAGAGATAAGAGAAATGGTTGATAATGTTACACCAAGTAATGATGAACAACAAATTTGGTTGACCATAATAGAGTGAGAGATATGTATGACCCCCGAGAAGGAAGTGACAGAAAATTTGCAGCGTGACCTTCCTGCTGCTGGATCTCACCCCACATTGTCTCATAGTTTTGAAGGATAGTAATGCTACACACAAGCTCATCCCAGAAAAGGTGACAGAAGTATATGCAGGGTCAAAATACAATCCAGATGAAGGGTTATTGATGAATTGGGCCTTGTATCCACCTCATAGGAAATCAATTGTCATTGATACTGAGAAAGCATTTGGGCATGTTATGAATCTAAAGGTTGGGGAGGTTGATCCTGTGGCAACTGCAGAGATTGGAATCAATGTAGAAAAACTGAACAAAGCTCAAATACAAATGTTAATCAAGGAAAGAGAAATGTACAAAATGAATAATGAGAGGATGTTGAGAGAAAATGACCGCCTAAAATATTTTTTAGGAGTTACAATGAAGTCAACCAAGCTTCTCACTCATGGTGAAAGTTCAAAAGAAAAAGATCATTGGGAAGGATCAAGTGCATATTCTCAAGGGAACTATGATGCACTTGTAGCAGTAATTAAGAAAAGACAAGCCAGTCTAACAACTTGGTTGAACAAGCTCTGGGGAACACACTCACATAACTTTGTTGCATTGTGAGAACACGAAAGAATGGATGGTAGGATTCTGGAGAAGCTTCAAGAAATCAAACAGAGGGATGTTTCCGATAATGTAGCAATTGAGGCTGCAAATCATCTTTTGAACAAGCACAGAGACTTCTTTGAAGAATTACGAGGCGATGCATAGGGATTAATTGATGCCACCAAAAAGGGATTGACTGCATTCTTCGATGATAGAGGAAAATTAAAAGAAATGACTAGGTGGAAAGGTGAAAGTGAATCAATATTGCAAGAAATTTTGAAGACAGCTACCGTGAAAGATACAACACTGGATGAAGCATGCGAACAGAATGAAAAGATGGTGAAAATGGAGATTGCGATCTGGAAAGCATTGGGAGATGCCAATAAATATGAGCACAGGGACTACTTGGACCACTTTCGAAGATTCATTTGTGGCTTAATAGAGCCTAATTACTTCTTTTTAATTATTTTTTGTTTTAACATAAGACATTTCTGAAAGGACGTGTCCTTTCGAGCAATTGATGCATAAATATCCATTTTTGGTAGAAAATAGAGAATATCGAATGGGAAAAAGATACAGTAGATTACAATGTTTCGCAATTATGAGACTATGATGCATGTTTGAAACTATGGAGATATCAATGAAAATCATTTAATGTGGTGGTGTATTTCTAGTATCAGTTATTTGTTGTGTTAATTGAAAGTATTACTGAAGTTGTATCCAAGGTTGATGTTTTCTAGTTATTTAAATTGATATAAGCATATATTCAGTTTATCAATGCACACTTGTTGTATCTATATGGTTGATGAATTGGTTCTTTTGAGAAAAGATTAAATCTTTTAGTTGATCATAATAATTATGGAATCTCATTTGGATCATTAAGAAGAACTTGGTAATCATATTCTTGTATGTTTATACAAGTTATAAACTCAAATTTATTTTCCAAAAAATTATAGTATCTTCCAGAAAGAAGTTACTCATTTTTAGATTTCTCATTTGACTCCACATATCTCATCTGCCACCAGTTCATGACAATTATTTAAGGCTCATTCATTTTTACATCTGTTAAATTGAACATATTAAGTTTTAGCCTTGATATTGCTATACAATCTATACCAAAACAAAATTCATTTATCCACTCCCATTTTCCATTGTGGATGAATTATTTTAGGAAATAAACACAAACCAAGTCTGCCTCATTCATATAGGTATGCCCACCTCGGTCTAGCAACACCTGAAGAGAAGAAGGTCTAAACCATTTTGGCCTTGTCTGTTACCCTAAAATGTACCAAGAGATTGGCAACCTCTTGAGGAATTTCACCTACATTTTTAAGAGCTGTTCTCCTCCCCCATCTCTCCCACTCCCTCCCTCTCTCTCAAGCATCTTCAACATCCCACCTCTCCCTCTCTTAGGTATCTCCACTGCTCACCTCACTCCCCCATCTCCTCAACTTAAACCCTAAAACCCTAAATCCTGGCCTCCTTAAACCTCTACCCCAACCCAACCTCCCTTTCCTTTATCTATCTCTCTCTCAAGTATCTCCTCCTCAGCACCACTCCTCTCGTGTCTCTTCACTCCACCACTTTATCTATCTCTCCTTAACCTCTAACCCCAAACCTCAAACCCCAACCCTTAAACCCCACCTCTACCTTTAACCTCCATTCCTTTTATCTTTCTCTCAAGTCTCTCCTCCCAAGACCACTCCTTCCTCTCGTGTCTCTCTCTCACCACTCACTCACTCTATCTCACCTTCCTCCTACCCCTTCCTTCTCTCACATCTTCACCACTCACTCCCTCTATCTCTCTCCTCCACCCTTAACCCTAAAGCCTAAAGTCCAGACCCACCTCTACCCTAACCTCCCTCCTCTATCTCTCTCACCCTCTCTCTCTCAAGCATCTTCGTATCACACCCCTTTCCTCTCTCTTAGGTCTCTCTCTACCTACTCACTCCCCATCTCTCCCCTAACCCTCAAACCCTCTACCCTTGCCCTTAACTCCCTTCCTTATCTCTCTCACCCCTCCTCTCTCTCTCGCAAGTCTCTCCCTCCTACCCCTCATCCTTAAACCCTCAACCATAAACCCTTATACCCTAAACCCTTAAACCTTTCCTATCCTCTACTCCCCAACACTCTCCTCCCTCCCTCCCACCTCCTCTCTCTCTCTCTCTCTCTCTCTCTCTCTCTCTCTCTCTCTCTCTCTCGTGCGCGCATGCCCACCCTCCACCTCCTAATTACTATTGGGTATATGTGTGAAAAAATTGGATATCCGATTTAGATCGGATATCCAATTTATAGCACCAAAATATTACATTTTAAAATGTTTTTCAAATTAGATATTAGACATGAATTGGATATTCAAAACAAATCGGATATCTTATTTGTAGTACTTTGGCTTGGGCATTGCTATGGAGCATTGTACTAATACCCAACCCAAAAAAAAGTCAACTCGGGATTTCTGCATTTTTTGGCGAGTTCAAAATGCTACTTTTTTCATGTTGCCACTTTTTGGCCCATCATGATCCTGCACATACCCAGGTCTAAATCAGGTACACTTATGATTGGGTCAAGTGTTATTTTCTTTAGAAAATTCCTATTGCCTATTTGATAGGTTAATTATGATTTGATTAGATGGGTTATGAAGCACTTATTTCAAACAAATATCTTTATGAAAGAAGTGTATTGGCATGAAATTAAATATGATTTGTATTCCAATGTAAAAACTACAAACAATGGAAACAATTCTTTCAACACATAAACTATTAAGTAGTAGTCAATTAAAATGATAAAGCTTACTCTATATTAGTTAGGATATAAAACAAAGAAAATGATCTAAAGTGACTTATTTATCCTAGAGGAACTAAGTATATAGTATACAAAGAAAACCAACAAACCCACAACTACCCCTATTTTGAAGGCGTTTAGTTTTCTCCCCTTCCTGATCTCGATAATATTGTCTAATTATTTTAAAGAGATGAAGGGTCATAACACAGATTTATTCAACCTAGTAAATAGCTTGGTTAATGAAACTTGAAAAAAGCAACAAAACAATTGCTACATTTGGCATTTCATGTTGAATGAAGAGTGGTGACAATAATCTACTTATAGTTTAATAAAACACCATTTTTATAAGAAGTCTTGACATTAGAAAAATAAGTGTTACTTATAGTTTAATAAAACAATATTATAGTTTTACCAACATATACTATTGTATGCTTGCATGGCTTCTTTAGTTAATATAAGGGGGAGATAGAGAGATGGGGAGAGAAAGAGAGAGATAGAGATATGGAAGAGAAAGAGAGATGGGATATATGGAAGAGAAAGAAGAGAGGTGGAGATAGTGAGATTCATGGATAGGGGATAGGGAGGAGAGATGGTGAGAGATAGAGAGGAGGAGATAGATAGAAAGAGATAGAGAGGAGTGAGAGGGAGATAAAAGAGAAATAGAGATATAGATATAGAGTAGGAGAGATGGAGGGAGAGATGGAGTGAATGAGAGAGAAATGGGGGAGAGGGAGATATAGCTGAATAGATAGAGGGGGGAAGAGGCGAGAGTGACATAGATAGTGTGAGATATAGAGAGTGATAGGGAGAGATATATCAATCAATTCTCCTTCATCTCATCTATTCATCCTTATCTCTTTATCTCTACCTCTACTTTTCTCCTCGTTTGTATGCTCATTATTATCTCCTCTCTCTATATTTTCTTCCCTATATATATTTATCTTTGTCTCCTTAAGTGTGCAATGGTTACATTGAATAGGTCTTAAAGGAGAACTATCATATCTTTAATCAAATGGCATGCCACCTTGAGCATAACTCCCCAAGGACACATGCCATCCTTGGATTGTTGATATGAAACAACCAATCAAAATTTAGTTTCTCTCTCTCATATTAATATATATTACTATTATATTAAATATATATTATATTAATTATATTTTGTATTATATAAAAATATACTTATTATTAATTATTAATTATAATAATTTTATACATATTTAATAATTTTGTTAAAGAATATAATATATAATTATAATAAGTTGAATAATTATATTATTTATTGTGTAAAATATAGCTAATATATACTTAACTATATTGTAGAATATTAAAACCTCACTAAATGGTGCCAAAATTTTTAATTTAATTAACATACGATAAAACCTAACGAAACCAAGTTGTAGCTCATCAAATTGGAGAAGTGAAAGGTCAATACCAGCATTGAGGAAGAGTTTGGAGTAGTGAGAACAAGGTCAATGCTAGCGTCAAGGAAGAGTTTGGAGTTAAAACAAGGTCAATACTAGCATCAACAAAGAGTTTGGAGGAGTGAAAACAAGGTCAATATCAGCGTTTAGGTAGAGTTTGAAGGAGTGAAAACAAGGTCAATACTAGCACCAAGGATGAGGTTGAGGGAACTCAGGGAAAATCGACGACCAAGGGGCAATGAGTACTATAATTTTGGCACCACCATTCTCTTTAACCTAAAATTTTCATGCCTAGTTTCCAAAGATCTTCTCATACATTGGCACCCCCATTCTCGTAAAATGGTATAAGATAAGACGGAAAAAATAAAATAGCTTAGTCTTTCACATTTTTATCGACCAGCCTCAAGTCTTGGAAAAACTCCCATAATCTCCCCACATCTTGGTTGAGGTCTAGGATTTCATCACACATAGCCTTCATCGCATGAGTCTGAAGAAATTGTAGACTTAGCCCAAGTATATGCTAGGCTAAGGTAGATCTAATGAATAGAAATAGAGGCATACAATTCTTCTTTAATACCTCCACCACAAACATATGCAAGGTGTTGGTTGTTTTTATGGTAAGCAGGTTGATCTTCTAATATACCTATGGAACTTCCAATTCCAATAAAGGGAAGCTCGAAGGACTTGGACCAACTGATGAGGATTTTAAAGACCTCCTACACTTTGGACTTTGCAAGACCCAGGAGGGTTATCCCTTAATGTGTTTACAACCTCTACACAAATAATCTCATTTAATAGCTCAACATAATAGGATAATACCGAATAGAATTGGTTGTTTATCAATATTAATATCAACTATTTGGAGCATGAGATAACTACAACAACATTTCACAATATAAGATATTCATTGATTTGCAATTTTTAGCAAGCCCTAGGAAAAAGGAAAACAAATACTGAACCATACAAATAAGTACAACTTAGATTAGTGCCATATATCCATTGGAGGAGTCAAATTTATAAGCATCTAAGGGTTTATGACATATTTAACACATAACATATAAGATCCTTGATAACATTGCTTACAATCTCATCAATATGTATTCTAACCCAATACTACTTATCAAATCCTTATACATAACATCCACCTACAATCCCATTCAAGCATTTTAATTAATTCTTGAATTAAAGCTAAAACAAGAATCATACACACCACAACAATGAGATGAATGAAACAACCCTTGATCATTTTATTCAAAATTCATATATGCTTGTACAATGGAGAGACATGAGTTTGAATTAATCATATCAATTCAAATGCCAGTAATGTGATAAAACATCAAATCCCCATGAATTCAAAACCTACTACAGAATGACTCAAAATCTAAATTGCATTTTCCCTAAAACCATCAGACTTTACAATTTTCTCTACAACTTCATCTAGACTCGACCAAAAATATCTAACTTGCTAACCCATACTTCTGGCCTTGAAATACTTCTTATAGAAAAATAAGGAGCAAACAAGCATCGGGCCAGAAAGCACACGTGTCACTAGCCAATTGGACCATCTTGTGATACTCCAAAAATTTATCACAACAACAATCTCCCTAGAGAATCTTCTTATTCATCATGCCCGCTGAGAATGGTTGATGTAGCAACAAAAAACTTCAATAATTTTGTGCCTAGAATGTCACCAAAAAAAAAACTAGAATTTTTGTAACTGCAACAGCTGATTTTTCAACCGTTAGCAGCCTACTCCTTTTCACTCTTCCTCAGTTAAATAATTTACCCATTTCTGGTACTCTTCATCAATTGGCCAATCAAAATTGATCACCTCATTCACCTTGACACTGTAAGGTTTGTACTTAACTGCCACCTAAATCACTTATTTTCCAAAAGACTCCAAGAATGAGCTGGTGCTAATGATTTTGTCCATACAACTCACCAACAAATCATAATCTGAGTTACCCTATTTTTGAGGGTTTTGTAGTCCAAACATGATATAAAGGGGCTCTTACACTTTTTTTTGTTACTGTAGCTTGTCTAAGAGGCCCCATGGATACTGTTGTAATTGTAGGATGCATGTATAGGGCATAGGATGAGAAATAAAGAAGGTATAGCTTCTGTCCTCAAGAGTTTTGTGAAGAAAATCATGTGAAATGAGAGGTTCAAGCCTAAGTTTCAACAAAATATGTATGGGAGATCTGATTTTATGAATTTTTATCCATGTGCAAACCTAATGGGTTATTTCTAAACACTTAATATAAATGATATACACACACACACACACACATATATGTATGTATGTATGTATGTATGTATGTATATGTATTTTAAATGTAAATGTAAATGCAATTATTGGATGCTCTCCTAGAACAATAAATGCAACATATCATTAAAGAAATCTATATCTATGTATATAAATGTGTATTTCTAAATGCAAGTGTAAATGCAAAGAAATATGGTTTTGTATTGTTATAGATACAACATATCCATAAATTAATGTAATTGAAATTCTAAAGTCTTCCAACACATATAATATGAAATCGATCAAACTATTAAACTACATGAGAAATAAATGAAAGCATAAATGCATATGTATGTGTATTTGTAAATGTAGTGTAAAATAAATAAGAATAATGAAAATTATAAAAGAATACAAGGGGGGACCAGTGCCTTATTGGGTATATGGAGTCTAATGAATATCTAAAAATGTGGATTTCAATAATGGCAATAATTCAAACTGCTAGGCACAAAAAACATTTACAACTTGTGTAAACGTGCAAGTGAATAATTGGAAAACTCGTCTTGAGAGAGAATGGAAATTCTAGTTATGTGATTCTTCTTATTAATCCAAGTAACACTTCCCAATTGTTGTGATTGATTAAAATATTTTAATCCCTACTTTAGAGAACCGAATAACCAGATCACACATATATAGCAAATGTACAATGATAAACTGAGTATAAACTTGTTATATCAATTTAAACAATAGAGAAGCATCTAAATGGAGACAATAAAATAACTGCATAAATTTAACAAACAGCTGATACCAAAATCTTAATCCGCAACTTAGATGTCTTCATTTACTCCATAAAAATAATGCATCTGAGTATCTATATATCAAAATTCATTGTCTGCTACAAATGACCTAAATTCCATCTATCTGGTGTTTGTATCTTGGCTCTCTTCAACACTTAGTTCTCTAGGAGGGAAGTTGTATTCTTGAGTTTTTAGTTCTCTGGGAGGGATAAATAGAAATATGAAATTACAGAATAGAACCTTGTAATTGCATTTGATGCAAATTCAAATACTAGCCGTCGATCCTTCACTTTGGTCAGATGATTAAATAGCATACTATGGATATCCACATGGCATTGCATTTAATAAGGTCCCACCATACTATGCATTTCCAAGGAAATCCACGTGGCACTCTCCCACGATATCGCGATCGATAAAGACCTCGCAACTTCTAATCACGCTAGGGTGGGCAACTGTGGATCTCAACCATCGGTAATCCTGTTCGTTCAACATAGTCACCAGCTTTGTCATTAACCATCAACCACCTTTCCTACCGAGATTATAACATCTCTTTTGATTTGAAACACGTGCATCTCATAAATGCTTTAGTAACCTGCTACATAATGTATTAAAACCAGATAAATGTATCAAATTATTTCTATCATCTCTTCGGCTTCATTAAATGAGACATGTGGCGCTCGCCCATGATATCATGATCGACCAAAACAGTGTGGTGGGGTCATCACGGGATGGCGGGGAACAACTAAGATCAAATGATAATTGATCTACAGTCACACAAACTTTTCCCTTTGCAAAATATAAAACATTTATTAAAAGAATGAGGGGACATTACTAGGCCGATGATAAACAATGACATAAGTTTTTTTTTAAACGAGGGAGCACGGGACCATCCAAGACTTAAGAAATAATAAATTCAGGCAAAGGAAATAAAACGATAAATCAAAAGGGGCCCAGCCTAGATGAAGCGATGGGGCTTAAGTTGTTTTAAAACCCTCCCCAAAAAGTAACGGCCCAAAAGATCCCACCCAAGGCGTAAGATAAACACTAGGGTTTTACATGAAGACAAAGGTAAAACCCCAACCTTAGGATTTTCCCAAACACCATAGATGACCAGAGACATAAGGCAAGATAAAAATGGAACACAAAGAGCAAAATTTTGAAGTTCCATCACAAGGAAAGGTCTCCTCCCTTCTTGTTAGTGATAACCTCCTCCAAACACAACCCTTAAAAATTATGAATAGAGGAATATAATCTTTGAAGAACTCAAATTTGATTCTCTCCTACCTGATGCAGTTAGTCATTTTATTCTTACAAAAATTTATAGTGATTACTAGAGGCACATAGACCAATTCTTCATAATAGAAGAATTTGATCATACTTTTCCAATTATGGCATTATGAGAAAACCTTAGGTTAAATGAATAATTCCTAGCTAAGTTCTTTAAATCATGTCCAACAGTATATGAGAAGACCGCTACTATGTGTACCTAGATACCATGGAGAAAGGCTCTTTGGGAACTTTCATCAATCATCCTACCTTAAAACATGCCAAAAGTCTCTTAGCAATTAGACATGGGAAGATTTAAGATGACTTAAAAAAAAATTATTGCCAAAGCATAAACTTATGATGACTTAACTAGGCCTAGTACACACTCCCTCCCCATTAACCACTTAGACATATGGAAATTAAATGTAAATTTTCTACTATTTTTAGTCATGTAGGTGTCCAATAAACCACTTGGTTGTGTTTCCCTTCATGTTTATTTACTTGAATGAAGAGAAAAAGTCCTTTGATTACAATTAGAGAATACATTTGAGGCATTGGTTGTGTAATTGGTGGACCATAGTCACTTTTAACACTTGTTACAAAGTTTGGGAGTTAAAACATTAAGTAGATTTGATTTGTGATGGACACATTTCGACAGTAGTAACAATAACTTGCAATCTATCAAGACTTGATTACCTTATAACCTATGAAATTCTAGCGATGAAATGATAGATTAATCATAATGTCACCTTAGGATCACATCACCATGAAAGAACTTCATCCAACATCCTTATGAGTGCAGGCACCACCAAATAGGCATTTGTCAAATCTTTTTTCCTCAAGCGATGGAAATTCAGGAAGAGAAGAGGAAAGTGAGACATGTAGTATGTCTAAAAGAGGGAGATCAACTAGAGGTCAAAAGATTAGAAGAAAATTTTGTAAACGCATGGATTTTTTTCTTGCTAAAGGGGGTTCATGTTCTTATGATGATGAGAGCATAGACGACGTCGAGGTTCCCTTGAGGTACAAACATCTACGGAAACAATGGGTACCCAAGGAACTTCCTCCAATAAACACTGATTTTTGTGTCAATGAGAGGATATATCACATAGCACCATCGTCATTACATGGTTTGGGCCTATTTTGCACAAATGGCATAAAGGTCTGTTATGACAAAGTTACTGAATTGATGGAGTATTCCAGACCCTATTATAGTTACAAATATTGGATGCAACTAATTCGATATACACGAAGTATGCGTAGGTATGCACTGTCAGCAAATTATATACAGCTAAAAGATAAGGATCAAAATAAAGGAGTGGCTATGTACATTGATGGAAGGTCAAAAGCATCAGGGAATATTGCAGGGTTTATAAACAATACATAACCTAGGTCAACAAATAAGCAACGCAATTGCATATTCGAGGCACGTGAGGGAAACCGTGTATCCGTATGTGCGATAAAATCAATAACTGCAGGGGAAGAGTTGCTAATTGATTACAATTTGAATCACTTAGTTACAAACGCATTTACTATGGGCATGGTACATACTATGTACCATTTTACCCAACCTCCAATTAATGACTCCAATATACCATTTTATTCTTATGTTTTTTTTTCGTAAGTCTATTGGTTTCATTTCGGTAATGTTTTTTTATATTTAATTTTTGTTACAGTGGGACATTGATCGTACAAAGAAGGCTCCGGCCCAGAGCACAGATCATGATGTATCTTCAGGCGCTTCTACCCATAGGTTTACCTCATTGTAATTGTGCAAATTAGATACGAGCAAAAAAATTTATTATTATGTTGTTTTCATAAGTTTATTGGGTTAATTTTGATAATGTTTTTAATATTCTTGTTGTAGTCGTATGATCAAGGAAAGGCACCAGTAGTAGACAAGAGAATCCATAGGGAGGTGCAGTCAATATTATGTGATGATGACATCGCTTATTCAACAAACCCTCTCGATATGATAAGGAAGACCCAAAAAAAATGCAATGAAGAAATCCTTAAGTTGTTATTCATAGTGCCTCAAATAGATGAGATAAGAGAGAGGGTTAAAATATTGACTGAGAGATCACAAAACTTGCAAGTAAGCTATCATGAGGTCTTTAATTATAACATAAGTTCATTCATGGTTTTATATTTTGTACTTTTTTATGTCATGAACTAAAATATGTGTTGTTTTTATAGGAGTTTTTGTGTCCTCATGATGCTCCTGGCCATGATCAGGGTACTACAAGTGTTGCTCGAGGAGTAGGGGTTGGTACAAGTGTCCATCCTGATCTTCCTCCACATACATCACATCATCTGATCCCATCATCCGTGCCTATATTGTCGTCTAAAATTTCGGCAACACATACCATGCAAGCATCCATTAGTACACCCTTTGGCAGTGAACACATGCCAGAACATGCATCAATACATGTACCTGGGGATGCAGAGGCCACTAGTACTGGTGATATTTTAGAATAATTTCCTAGATCTTCCCGTATTACTAGTACGGGAACATTGCCGGTCACATTTGTGGTGACCGAGGATTTCATTCCCATAAAGATAGAGAAGGTCCCAGGTACTTTAAAATGTTTTAATTATTATTATATATAATCCAATTGAAATTTACTTCTTTTTAGACTATTGATCCCATGATCATTTTGCAGGAAATGATGTTTTTTATAAACATCTAAGTGATATTACATTGGAGCTCTTCGGGCCCACCATACACACACGGTGGAATGCTCAAAATCAAGATTTAAAAGATGATCTCATTAACCATTTAGTTGTGCTCTTCGGTGATAAAAAAATTCAATCGAACCAAGGTCCTTAAGAAATCTGGTACCTATCTAAAGTATGTGAAGGACCAATATAGGTCACATTTAGAGAAGAACAAAAATTATGAGCATCCCCCCATGATTTTAGAGAGAGAGTGGAAGGACCTAGTGTCGGATGGAAAGGAGAAGGCAACAAAGAAAAAAGGAAAGACACCACTAGGCCAAGGAAGGTATGTGATACTATCAACAATGTAATTATATATTGATTACTCTTTCTTTTTACATAATCTAATATATTTCAAACTTTTCATAGGCTTCCTGACACATCGAAGGCAACAAAGGAAAGACTAGAAAAAAACGGGCAGCACAAACTTGGCTCTGGTGGTTAAATGAAATTACCCGCATGAATTGTAAGTATCAATAAATGAAATATTGTATCCAAATAAAATATTGAATTTTTTTTTGGTTTTATCACACCATAGAAGCAAAATTCATGATCTTATGGAAAAATTTAGGACTCTGAATTCAACAGAGTTCCCACAAAAGAGGACCTAAATATTTCCTTCCAGCAAGGCTATTGAGTCATGGATGAACGCCTAAGATTCTTGATTGGGAAAACACAATCTTCCACTGCATTCAACACACAGGTAAATAAACTCAATAAATTCTATTTAAAATTGAATACTTATGCAATCTATTCAATATTAATTTCCACCATAAAATAATTACATGTCTATTTTTTTTAAACATTCAAGCAATGATAATACTGCACATGACATTGGAATGCAGCCTGGTGAGGGTGGAGCACAACCTATAGATGAAGGTCATGGTGTGCATCCCAGTACTTTAGAGCATGTTGAGCATGATCAGGCTAGAGAAGATCAGGAACATGATGTGGCCCCATCAAGTAAAGAGGACCACTCTAAAGTTCTTTTAAACATATTTAATTGCAATTGGTGTATTAATTAATGTAACCTTTCGTGTTTCAACTTTAGAGCATGTAGAGCATCATCAACATGTTGAGTATGATCGGGCTAGAGAAGATCAGGAACATGATGTGGCCCCATCAGGTAAAGAGGACCACTCTAATGTTCTTTTAAACATATTTAATTTCAATTGGTGTCTTAATTAATGTAACCTTTCGTGTTTCAACTGCAGATCAGGATTTAGAGGGTGTTCAACATGTTGAGCATGAGTCTATAACAAAATTTAAGGAACATGATGTGGACCCATCAGGTAAAGAGAACCACTCTAATGTTATTTTAATTAATGAAATACTTGTAACAATAATAATAAAACATATAAATTTAACATTTCTTTGTTATTGCAGCAGACCCCCCCTTGCAGCGGTGTCCACGTCATGAGCAGACGACTAGGCATACATTAAGATCACGAGCAGAGGGAAGAACAACTAAAGGGGGGAAAGATGATCTAGAAAACGATACTCCACTTCATATTTTTTTAGCTTTAAAAAATAAACAAAAAAAAAAGTGATTGTAATCATATCATGACAACCATATTTTTCATAATATGTAAAAATTGAAAGAATGAATATTATATGTTAATGAATGAATGTGTATATGTTAATTAATGAATGTTATATGTTAATGAATGAATGATATATGTTATTAATGGATGAATGAATTAATTTTATATGTTATTAATGGATGAATGAATGATTAATGTTATATTATTGGGTATGGGGAATTGAGAGTGATGTGAGGGGGGGGAAGGGCCAAATGAGCTTCCACCATCACGTGGTTGGCCCTGTTAAGTAGAGAATATTAAACTATTCTTGAAACAAAGAGAAGCTCAATAAGGTAATGCACTTTTCAATATAAGAAATGCATCGTTTGAAGCATCAAACCAATATGCAAAGATGAAAGAAAGTGCTAACTTTTCACTATGGTGGCAGAAAAATGATTCTTTATACCTTGAATCCATGCTCTGCATCATAATTTGAAGTTGTTTCCATTCCAATGTTCTGAGTTTTGTTTTTTTGTATAGTTTTGTATGAATACCACATTGTCTTGTGTATGGATTTGGTTTCAAATCTTTGTTTCTTTTGTTTTTAGTGGTGACATAACTCTAAAATTTGACTTTTGTGCATAACAGGTTAGTGGAAAAATTGACAACTTTGAAGAGTTTAGAGGCTCGATTGAGATAGATACATAGATATTTGGATCTTGTTGTTGATGGGAGGCTTCCACTTAACCATGAAAGTTTGTACCATCTACAGGTATGCAAAAGTTTCTCTACTTACATTCATTCTTGATCATAAATGTTGTAAATGATATTAATGCTTCAAACTTAAGATTCGTTTCATTGTTACAATGATAAAAATGTTATACTTTGCTCTACATTCAAGCATTCTTTTTCCCCCTACCCTTTGCTCTCTCCCCCCTCGTTTTACGAATTTTCTTTGTCATAAAAGATTCACATTTATGTCTCATTTACACAAATTTATCTGAAGCGCTAGGAGTGAATAAAGATATGTAAAAGATGATGGATTATGTCTAAACAAAAACTTTCCATCTTATAGATAATTAAATCCTTAATATTTGAATAGTTTAGAGCTTGAATAATGCTTGTATATGCATGTGTAGCAATAAGGGAGCCTATGTGAAGATTGAAATTTAAAACATCACTTTGGTATTTTTCCTTAGGCAGTGAAATGATATTTTGAGTAATACAAACCTACACACACATTGATATTTTTCGGAATTGCATTGAGGAAATTTTTTTCTCTTATACCTACCCTTGGCTAGACATGGAGGTATATAATATTGGTTTTTGGGTTTTTTCTATAAGTAGTTAATTTCACAGAGGAAGACTAAAATATTCTTAATGTCCTATTAGGTATGAAAGCATATGAATCACTTGCTGAAGGCACCATTTTGTATTCATCCAAAAACTAGTTTGTTCTTTTTTTTATGTTTCTTGCATGTGTTTTTTTAAGCTCTAGAGATGTAGCTCGGCTCTTTCCTTTGCACTTTTCATCTATTTTGATGATTAAAGTAGATTGTCCTCATAATTTTTTTATGTATATCTATTTGTAACCTTATTTTCTACCAATCAATTTGCAAACCAGTCACATATTAAGGACCATTTCACTAACTTGTAGTCATCCATTACTTCATATGTTGTAGGTTGTGTTTGTGTGCCAATAAATCCTGATGATTGCAAGAACTTTAATCCTACAAGTGTACCCAATCTTTCTCAAGTAAAAGTCTTACCTTATTTTATAGTACTTTAAATGGTTAATTGAAGGTGCTTCTTTAGATCTAAGATAGTTGAACCCTAGATTAAAATATGGTATTAGATGGGCAGTAAAATGATAAAATTGAGGTCCATTGAACACAGATTATGAACATAATTTACTGGACTATGAATAGTGTTACAATTATAATTATTTCTCCTTTACCTACCCCTGCATTAATGAAAAAGATAGCAGATATTGGAAGTTCATTACATGTCTCATGTATGTGTTAGTATTTTAATTTTGTTTAAGTTGTTCAAGAGATTGATTAGTTCAAGAATATATTCTACAAGCTTTGTTCTCTTGACACTGCTCAACATTTTCCCTACACATTTTCTCTTCAATCCAGACGTTTCTTAACTCCTTCCCTTAGCCCTTTGTTGTTCTCAAGTGTAATTTTTTTTCTATGCATCTTGCAATCTGTATGTATGATCAGTCATCTCTTATGAAGCATGGATAACCTTTCATGGAATTGTTGTTGTGATTAGACAATTTCCATTGTGAGAATAATCATATATTTTGTATGGAAGTAAGTCTTTTTCATATTATTTGACTTGGTATTGTAAACTTGTCTTTGCAAGATTCTCTAGGGGGAACAACAGAACTATGATGATAGGTAGAGTTGTACAACACCATAAATCATTTGGAATTATCAATATATTGCTTATAGAATACTCTGTGCAAGTAAAATGGAATGTGCAATGACAATTGGTCTCAAATTCAAATCTGAATATAAGTACATTATACACAAGAAGATGGTATCTATTCTATGATTTAAAGAACCCCAAAATAAGAAAATTAATAGGTTCCATATGTTTACTTTCTCTTAGACACTTGTTTAATCGGTGATACCCTCAAAATGTCTCGTTGATAACCAACAGTGTTCAAAACTCCTAAAGAGGTCAGATCGGTGTGACATTGGATATGTCTTGCCAACGGAAGTCATTGGAAAGACATGGACTATCAGAGTGAGTTTTCTATCCTGTGTCAATGATTGATCTCTCACTGATGGGTTGGCTTTGGTGGTCATCGCCAAGAGTCTCCGCAATGACATGGTGTAGGTCTATTTAAAACTCCTGAAGAGGTTAGATCGGTGTGACATTGGATCTGTCTTGTTGACGGAAGTCATCATCAAGACATGGACTATCAGAGTGAGTTTTCTATCCTGTGTTGATGATTGATCTCTCACCTATGGGTTGGCTTCGGTGGTCATCGCCAAGAGTCTCCACGATGGTACATTTCAACGAATATTTTTAAAAAATATTGCATTGTTTTGTCGCAATTTCTACGAAGGCCACCGACGAATCACCGAAAGGTTTGATGAAGTTGCTATAGCTACGACAAAGGCTTCGTCGTAACTCCTTTCCCATTTCGTTGAAATGGCGATGAACTTTTGGTGTTGTTTCGATGCTTCAAAAGAGCCATTGCAATTGCATTTTGGTTATAATTCATCGGTGGATACACAAAAATTTTGTCGATATTCTGATGAACATCTGAGCCATTTTATGATTTCAACGACCGATGAATCTGCGTCGTTATTTCAACGTTTAATTCATCGTCGGAATTTCGACGAAAAAACAATGATGAAATTTTTTTCGTCAATTCGTTGATTGTCTGAAAAATGTTTTTTGAACGACTGATGAATTTTTTTTGAAAAATGGAGTCAAATTCAGTAGTTCCTCAACCCAATACCCTAAACCCTCAACCCTATAGGTCCTTAACCCTATACCCTCAATTCTCAACCCTCTACCCTATACATTAGATCCTCAACCCTCATCTCTCTTTGTCCTTCCCTCCTCTTCTTTCCTCTCTATCTCACTTCTCCCTCCATCTCTCCTTTCCTCCCTCCCTCCTTCCATTTCTACCCTAAACCCTCAACCCTTAATCCCTTAACCCTCAATCCCTAAACCCTTAACTATCAACCATTAATCCCTCAACCCTAATCCCTTAACCCTCAACCCTTAAACCCTAATTCCTCAACCCTCAACCCTTAAACCCTAATCCCTCAACCCTTAAACCCTAAACCCTCTACCCTCTACACTATACATTAAACCATGAACCCTCAATTCTCAACCATCTACCCTATATATTGGATCCTCAACCATAATCCCTTAACCATATACCCTAAAACCTATATACTCAACCATATACCCTCAACCCTAAACCCTTAAACCCTAAACCTCATCCCTTAACTCTTAAACCCTTAAACCCTCAACCCTTAAGCCATCAACCCTAAAAACACTTAAACCCTCTACCCTATACATTGGAACCTCAACCCTAATCCTCAACCCTATACCCTCAACCCATATCCCTCTCTCTCTATATATGTATCTCACCTCTCTCCCCCTCCCTAAACCTTTAAACTATCTACCCTATACCCTCAACTCTTAAACCCTTAAACCCTCTACCTTCTACCCTCTAACCTAACCCCTCAACCCTTAATCCCTCAACCCTAATCCATCAAACATAAGCCCTCAACCCTTAAACCCTCAACTCTCAACCCTCTACGCTCAACCCAATACCCTAATCCCTCAACCCTTTAACCCTTGAGCCCTCTACCCTAAACCCTAAACCATCAACCCTTAATCCCTAAACCATTAATCCCTTAACCCTAATCCCTAAACCATTGACCCTTAAACCCTAAATCCTCAACCCTTAATCCCTCAACCCTTAAACCCTAAACCCTCAACCCCTATACCCTCTACCCTATACATTGGACCCTCAACCCTAATCCATAAACCATCAACCCTCAACCCTTAAACCCTCTACCCTTGACCCTCAACCCAATACCCTCTACCCTCAACCCTAATCCCTCAACCCCATACCCTCAACCCTTAAAATCTCTACCCTAATCCCTCAACCCTCAACCCTTAATCCCTCAACCCTTAAATCCTTAAACCCTCAACCATCTACCCTCTACCATATACATTAAACCCTCAAAATTTAAACCCTAAACCCTCAACCCCTATACCCTCTACCATATACATTGGACCCTCAACCCTATTACCTCAACCCTATTATATCAAACTTATACCCTCAACCCTAAACCCTCAACCCTATAGGTCCTCAACCCTATACCCTCAATTCTCAACCCTCTATCCTACACATTGGATCCTAAACCCTCATCTCTCTTTGTCCTTCCCTCCTCTTCTCTCCTCTATATCTCACTTCTCCCTCCATCTCTCCCTCCCTCCATCCCTACCTCTCTACCCTATACCCTTAAACCATTAAACACTCAACCTTAAACTCTCAACCCTCAACCCTTAAACCCTAAACCCATAAACCCTCTACCCTCAACCCAATACCCTCAACCCTTAAACTCTTTTCCCTAAACCCTCAACCCTTAATCCCTCAAATATAATCCCTCAACCCTTAAACCCTCAACCCTTAATCCCTCAAACCCAATCTCAGAACCCTCAATTGTCAACCATTAATCCCTCAACCCTAATCTCTCAACCCTTAACCCCTAATCCCTCAACCCTCAACCCTTAAACCTTAATCCCTAAGCCCTTAAACCTTCAAACCTCTACCGTCTACAATATACATTAAACCCCAAACCCTCAATTGTCAACCATCTATCCTATACATTCAATCCTCAACCATATACCCTTAAACCTACATACTCAACCCTATACCCTCAACCCTCAACCCTAATCCTTTAACCCTAAACCCTTAAACCCTAAAGCTCATCCCTCAACTCTTAAACCCTTAAACCCTCAACCCTAAACCCATCAAACCTTAAACGCTTAAACCCTCTACCCTAAACATTGGAACCTCAACCCTAATCCCTCAACCCCTATCCCTCTCTCTATCTATCCATCTCACCGCTCTCTCCCTCCCTCTCTCCTACCCTCTCTAATTGTCTCTATCTAACCTCTACCTCTTTCTATGTACCTCTCGCTCAACCAATATCTCTCTCTCTATCCCTCCCACCCTGCCTAGATAAGTCCCTCACACTCCAACCTCTCTCTCACACTCCCTTTCTCTCTCCCTCTCTCTCACTCCCCCTCTCTCCCACTCCATCTCTCTTACACTCCCTCTCTCTCCATATCTCTCAAGTCTCTCCCTCTCACCCTCCTCACACTCTCAAGTCTCTCCCTTTGGCACCCTACCTACATAACTCTCTTTATATCCCTCTCTCTCCCCCTTCTCTCTCTCCCTCTCTCCCTCCCACCCTACCTAGCTAAGTTCCTCTCTCTTAGGTCTCTCCCTTCCACCCCCCTCTCTCTCTCTCAGGTCTCTCCCTCCCTCTCTCCCTCCCACCCTACCTAGACAACTCTCTTTCTCTCTTCAAATTCTCCCTCCCTCTAAAGATATACATACATACAGGCATGCACACATACTTACATACATACGCACATGCATACAAGCATAGATACATACATACAAGCATGCATACATACATACATGTGATATAGACATACATACATACAAACATACAAATATATACATACATTTAAAAGACTAGAATTTGACACAAAGCAAGACATAATGAATGTGCATTATAATGCACTCACATTATGTATTTCTAGGAAAGTCTTGGCACAAATGCAAAAAATATGTCAAAACTATGAAATAGCGCGAGCACATTATAACGTGAGTGTTATAACACAAGTGTGTTCTAACATGCTCACGTTATTTCATGCTTGTGGAATCCCCAAGCCTTGGGCTTGGTATTTGTTTTGGAATACCAACCCAAAGGCTTGGATTGCCTTCCCAACATCCAAAGATGTGTTTTTTTGCAAATTTTACAATATTTCACTTAATCACATTCGTGCTAAGCATCAGGTTTGCACATGTTTCAAGGTCGAACAAATAGAACACCTGGGTAATGTTAGGCTCTCTCTTAGCTATCTAATGATGTAATTTTTTTCACATTTTGACAATGTTAAGCCTTTGATCTATAAATTTTTTGTTTGTGTCTATTTTTGGAAAAAACCATTGTTTGGTGTTTTTTATAATAAATTAACTGCTCATCAAAATTTCAAATAAATTACATTTTTGGAAACTAGACTCCATTCTAAACATTAAAAAATGATTTTCAATTAGTTTTCAAAAATTATAGGGATAGCACGACCAAAATTCTATTTTTCAGGAAGTGTCCACTTTGAAAATTAGTAAAAAAACAAATATCCATTAAAAATTATAAAAAAACATGCATAAACTACATATTGTTAGCTAATTTTTCACTGAAGCGATTTTAAAAATACTAAAAAAAGGTTAACCTCTTGAGGGAGTCACAAAAGTTGTTATTTATAGTTTTTGACACAAACAACAATTTTTGTGCCCCCCTCTTTTGAACCCCTTAATCTCTACCATTTAAAAAAAATAGTAGTTTAGAAAGTAGACTTGTAGCGCTACGATCCTTTTTTTTTTTGCATCTCAAAATTTTGAATGTAACTATCCTCAATTTCATGTCCAGGGTTAGTATTTCCTAATTTCAAAATAAATAAATAAAGTGGCCACTTAAGCCCCATTTTTAGCTCCCCATCTTTTTGCACGTACCCAATTACATATTGACAAGTGGAATATTCTTGTGCTAAGCTTGATTCATGGCTTGGTACCTATTTGCACATGCATTATATCCATACTTACACTCATTCCCACATATTTATCATTTGTTAGCCATTTACCATTTAATTTTATGTCCACCTTGGTGGAATATTTATAATACAATTACATATTAACAAGTGATATATTCTTTTGCTAAGCTTGGCATGTGGCTCAATCCCTATTGCATTATTTTTTAATACAATTACATATTAACAAGTGGCATACTCTTGTATCAAGCTTGGCTCATGGTTCAATTCTCATCTACACATATTTTATTAATACTTACACTTAATCACATACATTTGAAGAGAATAATAGCCCAATAGGCAATAAACTTGTTCAATACATGTAATACTGACGAGATCAATATAATAGAAATATGGGATACACAACATTTTACCTAGAAAAGTCCCTTCAAGTAGAAAACCAAGCACAATAACTTATTGTATCAACTCAACCATTTACAATATAATAATAAAGCTTTGTGCTAGCCCTAATGCTAGTGCTAACTCCCCCATTCTAACTATAGAATATATATAAAGTATAATACATTTCGAACAATCTCCAACTTGTTAATTAATTTCCATAAAGGGCCATAGTTCTAGACTATCAACTATTAAGGGAAACAATGCCTGCTAATTTTCAACACTAAGGAGATTTCTTAATTTTGGAAATATTCTAATTTGTATCAAATCTTTTCTAACATTACCCACATGCCTAAATCATTTCTCTCACAAATGATATTGCATCTCCAACATGCTTCAACTAAGAATATTAAGTAGGATTCTTAGTGAAAAATATTGCACTTTGATTATCACAATCAATCCTCACAACCTTTTGTAAGAGGCCAACAATTGAGCACAATCTTTGTTTTATACACCTAAAATTTGCCTATTTACCATTGTTCCTAATATCATACTAGCATTCATCACCATACCAATGTTATCCTAGTTAAACCCATTCCATAAATTAATGTTCTCATCATTAATTAATTAAATAATTATAACATTTAATTAATCTAGTTCATCATTTGATAATTATATTATTTAATTAATCTAGTCCACCACTAATTTATTAAATGATTATATCATTTAATTAATTTAATTCATCACTAACTAGTTAAATAATTATATTATTTAATTAGTCTAATTTAAATCTTAGACTTAATTAAATAATTTAATTTCCATCTCGTATTTTTATTTAATTAAATGAATTTATTATTTAATTATTTTAATTTCCATCTCACATTGCTTTTGCCTCCTATTTTTAGTTGCAACTAATTATTTGTGGTTATTTCTATTTTTAGCTAATGTAATATCATTCATTCATGTTGAGCAAATTGAATCATGAAAATTCATCTTATCCTAAATGGGTATGTGCAGGATCATGATGGGCCAAAAAGTGGCGATGTGAAAAAAGTTGCATTTTGCATTGACCAAAAAATGCAAAAATCTTGAGGTAATTTTTTTTTGGCTTGGGTGTTAGTACATTGCTCCAAAAAAATGCCCAAGGCAAAGAATTACAAATCGGATATCTAATTTGGGTTGGGTATAAATAGATACATGCAGCCATTTAAAATCATTTCAACCATTTTAAACAACTCAGAGCGCAGTGAGAATGACGTGCAGGCTACAAGATATCTGATTTGAGCTGATATCTGACTTGCAAGGTAAGTCTTTGGTTTTTTTTTGTTTTAATTAATTTTTCTATTATTTTTGTATAATTTTAACTAGTTTTTAATGGATTTTTACTAAAAACTAGAGTTTTTAATGGATTTCTATTAAAAACTAATGTTTTTTATGATTTTTTATTAAAAACTAGTGTTGTTTATGGATTTTTATTAAAAACTAGAGTTTCTTATGGATTTTTTGTTAAAAAGTAGGGCTTTTATGGATTTTTATTAAAAACTAGGGTTTTTTTACAATAATTTCATTTATATTTTGTAATTTCAATTAGATTAATTAGTTTTTAACTTTAATCAGGTATTATGGCCGAGAATGAAAATGCACAAATGCCAAACTCTCCACCACCTCTACGCCCATCAATTAAAGACTTAATTGGTGAAAAATTGGAGCAATTGAGGGTCATTTGTGATGTTTATAAGACAATCCCTTGATTATCCTAGATGACAAACACATTGAAGAAAATAATTAAAAATATAGAAACCCTCTCGACCTAACATAATGCCTTTCTTTCATTGTGAGAAACCATGAGGGAATATTACTCCTCTGGATTGTCTTACAAAGATGTGAAAGATCTCCAAATAACAAAAGCCCAAATAGCCTGTTTATTTGTTAACCCTCACACCAGTTTGCCAGTTAATGTTAATAAACCAAAACTTTCTATAAAATGGTGCATGAATAAGGAAATTGTAGATAACTTTTGGGATCGTTGGTGTATGGTTTTTCATAAACCTCCCAACAACAATAGTGATATACCATTTTACTTTATTAAAAAATTATACGCTAAGTTTATGTTAGGGCATCATGTCAATTAATTTGACATTAAACCCTTCCAGGGCATCGGTGGAGGTATGCCCTAGGATAGAGCAGGGGTAGTTAGAGTATTCTAGTGCCCATATGTTCCCCCTCCTCCCCTTCCTCCGCCACCTCCAGTACATCATCCAGCTATTATCAAGGATGCAACCACAAAGACTATTTAGGCTATTCCCTCTTTGAGTGATCTTTTGGTTTCCCATACTTCTACAGTAGCTCAACCACATTCTAGTGATGTTGGCGATGGATCGAGTGCTGCTACATCATCCTCCTCAAGTCCACATATTTGTGTGCCATAGACTTGCACTATGTGCCACCAAATATGCTTGGGTCCTCTTGTGCAGCCCACTGAGCATCCCTTGGACACATCTAATTATGACCTTCATGATGTGGACATTATAGGAGATCAGACGCAAGGGAGTGAAGCACACCCTATAGAGTCCTCTCCTGCTAGAGAGGGGGATGTTGGAATAGTTACACAAGTAAGATTTAAGTTGTAAATTCATAACTTGCATTTTTTTTAAATGAATATTACTAAGAGATAGTATCAAGTACTAATATTTATTTACATGGTCTATTTAACAATTGATGTCTGAGGAGGAGCTCACACAAGTGACTGATAGCACCCTTAGGGCCATTTCATTTGGCCTAGACATGCACACAGTATATATTTTTGCACTCACTCATTTACATTTTTTTACTATATAATTGCTTGTCATTTGAATTGTCATTAATGAAATTATATATTAACTTATATGCTTATCTTATTTTCCTCTTTTAGGAAACACCTAGTGCGAGTGAGGTATGACATTTTCCAGAATATGGAGGCACAATGTTAGATAAGGGAAAGGTAATTGAACTCAAATTTGATTGAAGTAAGATTTTTAAGATCTTATATTGATTATACATACATTGACATAGATTGGTAGTTTCATATGTACTTGTCATTTTTATGTATGGGTAGTTATGAGCTATACATCCTTGTTGAAAAGTGTCACAATGCCTAAAGGAGTAGGTATTGGAACACCTCAAGGAGTAGGTGTTGAAACACCTCAAGGAGATAAAGAAAAAGAGATGCCTAAAGAGGTATGCGTTTGTTTTATTTTGTGTTTGGTAAATATGTTCCTATTACTGACAATTGTATGCTAACTTGTATCAATTTTATGTTTTTGTTCACATATATAGATTGACATTTGGGTAAGGGCACCAAGATGGTTCCCAAAAAGGGGGCTTAAGTGGCCACTTTTTTTCTAAAATTAGGAAATACTGACCTTGGACATGAAATTGAGGATAGTTACACTCAAAATTTTGAGATGGAACAAAAACAAGGATCGAAGTGCTCCGAGTCTACTTTCTAAACTACTAATTTATTTTGAAAATGGTTGAGATTAAGCGGTTCAAAAGAGGGACGTACACAAATTGGTGTTATTTTTGTCAGAAAACATAACATAGCAACTCTTGTACGACCTAAGCACGGTGAACTTTTTTGTAGTATTTTTAAAATTGCAATGGTCAAAAGTTAGCTAGCAGTATCTAGTTGATGCACGATTTTTTTGATAATTTTTTAATGAATATTTGATTTTTTACTAATTTTCTAAGTGGGCACTTCCTGAAAAGCAGAATTTTGGCGTGCTCCCCCTAAATTTTTTTGAAGGTAATTGATTTTTTTAAAATGTAGAATAGAGTCTAGTTTCTAAAAATGTAATTTATTTGAAATTACGATGAACGGTTAATTTATAATGAAAAAAAACCAAACACTGCTTTTTGGCGAAAAAGAGACATACAAACAAAAGAAATTATGGATGAAAGGCTTAACATTGTTAAAAAGTGAAAAAAATTACATCGTTGGATAGCTAAGAGAGAACCTAACATTACCCATGTGTTTTCTTTTGTTGATATTGAACCAGATGCAATCTTGATGGTCAGCACAAACCCGATTATGTGAAAAAATTGTAGAATTTGCAAAAACATGTCTCTAGTCATTGGGAATGCCCTCCAAGCCTCTGGGTTGGTATTCCAAGGCAACTACCAATGCTAAGGCTCAGGGATTCCCAAAGAAAAATATAACACGCTCGCGTTATAACGCGAGCGCGTTATTTCCTAGTTTTGATCTCGTTATGTTTCATCGATATGCGTCCTTTTGCCTCTTGCATGTCGTTGTAGCATTCTGTTTGTTATGCCGAAACCAAAGAAAATCCTCCTGTCCCAATGTGTTTCGTTGTGACCTTATGGAGTCGAGGAAACATCATGTAGATAATGCTTCATTATACTAAGAGTCACCCCAAATGCCATCTCCCAGTCGTTGAGACATAAGAAATTTTCTTACCGAAACGTGCTTCCTTGCTTCATTCGTTTCACTATAACCTTGAGATATTGGAGAGACATCTCACAGATTATACTTTGCTTTATCGAAAATATTCATTCATCATGAGTCGTTGTGACAAATTGGTTCTCTCGCCGATGTATTCTTTTATCTTATGTGGGTCGCCGTAACATACCGACATCGGGGAGACCTCATACAGAGTGCACTTTGTTTTACTGAAAGACTTTATCCATCTTGTGTGTCACTGAGACAATCTAATTTTCATCCCGACAAAGTCCTCATTGTGTTATCGGCGAGGCTAAAGGTCACTTTCCGAGACATTACTTCGAAAGCCTCAACTCTTACCGATATGCAACCTCTTGCCACTGGTCGGTGTGACAATGTATATTCGCTATGACCTCACACTGGAAGCAATATGTTTGGCCAAAGAAACCATCCATGTGTTGTTCGGTAAGACTCTCCTCGAGAACATGCTGACGAAAACCCCATGTTGACAAGACATAACAACCTCTCCAAGATCACATTACGATATCGCCAAGCTCTCACCGATGAACCTCCCCATGCATTAGTCAGGGAGACAATTCAAAATTGATGAGACACTATCCCGACGACCAAACTCCTACCGATAGGTTCCTCCTTGGTCACCGAAACCACGTGAAATTCATGCTGATAGAAACCTACAGGTGAATGTCGATCACTGTAGCAATGAAAAATTCTTTCTGATCACCTGCTACAAACATATGTTAACACACAGGCAACATGGGTCGAGGAGACCTAGATAGACCTATGCCGATATGGACCACAACATGAAAAATGCATGACTCGATGGATTCCATGGGGTCACACGACCAAAATATGGGTAAAAATATCATAAAATGAGGAAAATGTGCCTAAGGTAGGACTCAAATGGAGACTCAGGGGGATGAAAGATATGTAAAAATCATCATATTTTTACAGTTCCAACAGGACAGAGGAAGAAAGTGGGAGAGAGTGTGGGAGAGTGGGTGAGAGGGTGGGAGAGAGGCTGTGAGAGTAGGAGAGGAGTGGGAGAGGGTCTTGAAAGTGGGGAGGAGAGAGAAGGAGGAGATGAAAGAAAGTGGGGAGAGAGAGTGGTGGGGAGGGAGAGAGTGGGAAGAGAGTATGGGAGAGTGGGGAGGAGATGGGGAGGAGAAATTTTTGGAGGTGGGGAGGTGGGAGGTGGGAGGGAGAGGGGGTGTGGGAGGTGGGGAGAAAGTGTGGGAGGGTGGGAGAGAGGAGTGAGAGAGTGGGAGAGGATGGGAGGAAGGTGGGAGAGTGGGATAGGGTGGGAGAAGGTGGGGAGAGAGTGGGAGGGAGGGAGAGAGTGGGAGAGAGGGTGGGAGAGAGAGAGGGAGAAGAGGAAGGGAGGAGGAAAGAAGTGGGGAGAAGTGAAGTGAGGTAATGCGAGAGTGGGAAGATAGAAGGGAAAGTTAAGGAAAGAAAGTGAGAGAAGGAAGTGGGAAAGGTAATGGGAAGAGGAAGGAGTGGGAAGAGTGGGGAAGTGGGAGATGGAGGAGGGAGAGAGTGTGATGGGGAGCCCTATACCTCAAGAGAAATCTTGCTCTTCCCAAGACCTATTATTTGGTCTACTTAGGGTATTCCACTCTACCCTAGTCAGGTATTTCTCCTAAACCCCTAACACCTTATAGGTCTCTCCACCAATTTCAAAATCTTCACCAACACTCCCATTCCACCACTGGGCTTCCTTGAGATCCACACTGACCCAAGTGTGTCCTAACCACTCCAGGGCTAGGGTAAGGTGGTCTTGTTGTTCTTTAGGTTTTTTTACTCCTCACTGATCCATTTCATTGGATATTTTCACCTTTTTCCCCTTGCTTTCAAGAATTTCTAATTTCTAGGCCTTGTAGCCTTTTTGCCCCTTTTAGGCCTCCTAGAACCCATTTTCTTGGATTTTCTCAAAAATGGCCTTAACAACCCCCAAATATTTTTGGATATTCCTCCTATTAATACCCTAGGCTTCAATATTTACTAGGTGTAAGGTTTTTCAAGTGTCCGTACATAGGACTATCCTCATACCCCCTAATTTCAAGGGTTTCTAGGGTTTTGGCTCCTTTTTCCAACTTTGAGGGCTTCAATGACCTCCTCAACTCTCCTCCTTGCACAAAATTGTCTGGACTACATGTTCCCACACTCTCATTCTCTTGATTGGCACAAACCAATCCGTTTATCAGTTTTATTTACTGTTGTCCTCTCCAAGCCACTAGCCAGAATGCACTTGCACTCGCCTAGTGTTTGATGAATTCAACTCTTCCCCTACAAACCAAGACTCCAAACACACTATTTAAAATTTAAAAACATTCCCCTACTTGATTCCAAGTGGCCATGGTAGCCTTTCCACAGGAATTCAAATGGGGATCATGATTTCCAAAAACTGGCCTAAACCGGCTATAAGGCCAAAACTCCAAAAACTTGCAAAACAAAAAACAATTGAACTAATTGGCTAATCTAATGCCTCACACAGTAAATAAGTGACACAATGGAAAGCCTCAAACCATCATACAAGACCTTTCAATCCATCATTGATTGGATGAAGGCTCAAACACAAATATTCACTCAAAAGTTGTTGAATTCCAATCACACAATATGCTCTCCAAGTCTCAATTCGTGAAAATGAACTTCCAACCTAGGTATTAGGGTTTTTATGACCTTATATACCTTTCTTCCACATGCTAGGACCCTTGGGTCGGACTTAGAACAACATTAATGCTATTTTTCAACTTTTAGGCCAAATTCCTAAGACAATATTATCTAGTTTTTCCCAATCTCTACACTAAGACTTTTCCAAACCTCAAAGCTCTAAACCAACCTAAGTTTTCCATAACACACACATCAAAAACACACTTGGGACTTTATAACATAGTCCTTATTCCCTTGGTGGTTGGCTAGAACCACCTACAAGCCAAAAATCACTGAGGTTTTCCAAAAGACCTTAAGATTATCACGCACCACATATTCCTCAATATGCTTTTCTCTTTCTTTCTCTTGCACAAGTTCCGCTTGTGTAGTTGGTGTCCAAATTTTTAAAGGAGTTTTTTCCTTTCTCGATATCCTAAACAACTATCGATTAGAATTGGCTTTGCATTGTAATAAACTTTATTATTGTAGACATGCTTTATTATATGATGAAGAGTTGAAGGCACCACATGTATCTCATGAATCCACAGGTCTTCCTAAAAGGAGATTATACGGGAAATCATGAGGCATAACATGGAGAGGGGTTTGTAACATAGCTTTTTCAACTGTAATAGGAAAAGTGATCACACCAAGCAGTTGCTTTCCTACATTGTCAAATCCTTGAATCAATAAGGAATCATGTTTAATTCTTTATTTTTCCACGCAAGGGTTACACTACACACATTAAGAGCTAAGACATTGTAAACAAGGGTTCACTTTATCCCTGTCCTATTGAAGATAGCTATTATCATAAAGGATTGATTTTTCTTTCTCACTTCCAAGGGAGGTAACTCATTTTGATGAAAGGTAATTTCAATGTTAATTGCATTCATTCCTTGAATTATAGATTCTACATCACTTGGATTTGTACTAAAGGGAACCACAACTTGTTGCAAGGCTGCTTGAAGCATAGTATGATAACTAGGTGAAGTTTGAATTAGATCCCATAGGGATATCTTTGTGGGAGTATTCTTAAGTTGTTCAACAAGATCATACTCCTTCCCACTATGCGAAGGAAAATGAGGAGAGCTAGGAAATATGGGTTGAGGAAATGGGAGGGATGTTGGAGTTGTCTATCTTGGTTGTAGATTATTCCTATTGTTATATCTATGAGCAATGGTATTGTAACTCAACTGTTGTGAAACATTATCGTTATCAAGTTGCCTTGTAGGTGGTTCTAAGACAAGCACGGGTTTATTTTGAACTTGTGGTTGATGTGAGTGTGGATAAATGATAAGTTTAGGCTTAGGAGAGTACTTCAAAGGATATCTAATTTGCATAACCTCAGAAGACATCCTTATTTTCATGATATCTTAGTGAAAGAGATTCTAATGTCACTTCATCATCTTCATCTAAGGAAACCATATCACTATTGTCAGTGTTGTCATTTTATTGCACCATGATATCTTCCCTAGTAGGAGAGTTTTTAGAAGAGCAACAAATGAGATGTTCATGACATTCAATGGTTGGTTCCTCTAAAATAACTTTATCACAAGTGGGGGATTCATCTATGGTTGGATTTTCCTGCTTATCAATGATGGTATACTCTTGTTCAATGATGTTTTCCTTAGTAGGAGAAGAGAAACAAATAGGATTCTCATGGCACTCAATGATTTGAACTTCTAACACCAAAATATCTTTGTCACAAATAGGAGAGATATTAGGAGAATTCTAAATTTTATTGTCATGATTATCTCCTATTATATTTGTAATGTCGAAAAAAGTAATCCTTTTTCACACTTTATTTGAAGTAATTGACACATAATTAACTTAATTATGCTTTGGAGTGGTGTTGTAAGGTGTTGTACACATTCACACCTCTCTATGGTCCTTATTTAATTAAAATATATTTAAATTTCACCTTTTACAAGAGTGTTGTAAAGTGTTGTAAGGAATTTTCACACTTTTCTAAGGCCTATTCATCTATTTAAGCCTAATGGACCCCTCTTGTACTTAAATCAAGCCCTATTTATGGTGGTTTAAAGTGTTTAAACACACTTTCACATCTATCTAGGGTGGTATTAATTGATGGTGGTTAATTAGACTTAATTACCCCTTTTAATTCAAATCCAATCCCTCTAAATTGCACCTCCCGAAGATCAATCCCCACACCCAACAATTAAATGACCTAACCTTGAATGTGACAAATTTTAGGTCCTAGAAAGTGTTCCAAGACCCATTCGCCACTAATGGAAAATGGGTACCCCCTTAATAGGACCCCACTTTCTTAGCATACTCCAACTAGGTTTTTGATCCTCTTTTCACCCCCCAGAGCTTGGTCCTTGAAAGTGAGCTAGGACCCATTCGCCCAAGGTGGAGAATGGGTCCTCCCTTAACAAGGACCCTCTTTTTGAATTTCATCTTGGTGGTATTTTAATTAATTTCATTTCCATATCTGAGGTTAGCCTGAATTATTTGAATTTTAGGGTTAAATCTCTAACTTAGTATAAATACAAGGTTATTTGACATAATTTCACCTAAGAAATCTAAGGGAGAAAACTAGAGCAAGATTACAAGCAAGCAAGACAAAGCATTCAAGCAAAAGTGAAGTTTGGAGCAACATTTCAAAATCTTCAAGCTCATTTTGTATCCAAGATCAAGCATTGTTGGAGGTTGATGATAGATTCCTATGGAGTATCATGAAGGATTCTAGGTGTTGGGAGATGCACAAGTCATACAACCAAGCCTAAGGACTTGTTTTTGGAGTGATTCCATCTTCTATAATCATCTTATTTGCAACTTACAAGAGGTATTTTAGATTTGTGATTCATTAGAGGGATTAGACATCTTCTTTATTGAGTCATTTACATTGTTCACATTGCATTCAAGGGTTTGAAATCCTAACACAATTTCCTAAAATTTCCTCTACATTCTCTTGGATCTTATCTTAGACACACTTAAGATTGAGATTGCACACACTATTGCATGTTTCAAATCTTCATTCATCATTAAAGGTTTAATTACCAACAAGGGCTTTGACTAAGGAAAACCCATATCCACCAATAAGATACCAAATTTGTTTTGTAGGTTATAGGCATATACAGATTCAGAAATAGGAAATTCAAGGTGCCAAGGAGAAGAGCAGACCTGGAAGTTGCAACCCAAATTCAAATATTCCTAGATAGTCATAGCAGGACCCATTCGCCTTTAAGGGAAAATGAGTCCCTAGTGGGGGCTGACAGGCATGAGATTCTAGATATTTCAAGCTTCTATTTCTAGTTTAGAGCTCCCCAAAAAGGCCTACCCAAACCCATTCGCCTTTGGTGGTGAATGAGTCCTTGTTATCAGCATAGAAAAGTTATATTTCACCAGGTGCACAACATCCTTACCTTATTGTTCCTCCAAAAAAGATGTAGTTTCTTTTTGTTTTGTGTTCAATTTATGCATTTTTTGTGTTAGACCTCGGATTAGGGTTTATTGATTAGCTCAATTCTTCCTCCCTCAAATTGAGATCTAGCTCACCACCCCATCCTTGCATAAAGGAAAGAGTGCAAGATCCCTCAATATTGATTCAATTCACCTCTTGGGTTGATAGTTGTTTGAAGATTCTAGGGTCTCATCTTTTGAATGAAACATCCCTTATAGAGAAAAGGTGGATTGGAAACATTCTTCTCCTCTCTCTTTCTCCACGTTTTAGTATTCTCATTCTCATGGGTGGGGAAGATGTTGGGAGAATGACTAACATGCTTGTTGATGAAATTTTTCTTCACATATATGGAAAGGAAAGATACTACTATTGTGTGCCCAAAAATGAAAATTACTTGTATCCATCTTATGCAATGTTTCAGAATGCAAATAATATGTATCCAAAAAGGAAAAGTACTTTTATCCAACTTATGCAAAACTTCAAGAATGTAAACATTATGTATCCAAAAATGAAAAGTACTTTTGTCAAACTTATGCAAAGCTTCAACAATGTAAATATTGTATATCCAAAAACTATGAAAAGTAATTTTATCCATATTATCCAAAGCTCTAGGAATGTAAAAAAATTCAGATCTAATGATTTTTGCTACTGAAATGAAAAAATGACTACACAAAATGGATGTTTTGACCTAGCTGCTTAAACAGAAATTCTTGAAACTTTCCAGACTGATATATTAGGTTACCAGCAAGCCCAAGAAGTGTAGAAAATCACCAAAAAGCTTTGAAAAGTTGATTGTTATAGGCCTCCAAGGAATCATTCGCCTAAATGGGCATATTAGTCTCACTTTTTCGCAAAGTGTCCCACTTTTCTTCACAAAGTGTCCCACAAAAATGTAGATTTAGACCTAACCAAGTACTAATACGCCCATTTGGGAATATGAGTCCCACTTAGGGTTTTTTTATAGGTTTAGATAGTGAAAAATAAAGAGCATAGAATACGCAAAAATCTAGAAAAAAGACCTGTATAGGGACTAAATTTCCTAGGTGGACGAATGAGTCCCAAATTAGGTTTTTTAAGCTCGAATCAGAAAATTTTGAGTTGATTTTAATGTGTCTAGGTTGTATGCTCAATTGACTATTTGCAATTATAGATTTCTAATGAAATTGAATGATGCAAAATGCAAAAATGTAACCTATATGCACTTTTCGCTAATACAATGTTTAGAAACCCTAAATGTAATTCAACTAATGTAAAACTAATAAAAAGTTAATGCAATCTAAATCTAGGACTACAATGTTCTCCAAATCAAAAATTCAAGGGTCCAAAGGTCAGGTTCACCAAAATGAATACAAAGGAAATGGGTGTCCACCTTTTAGGAGATGGAACTTGGGACCTATTTCACACTTTAGTTCATTAGGAAACCTAGATCCCTCAACCAAGTGACTTGATTAAGGGATGGCCAAGGGGTTCCTATTGTAATTGGATGAGGTTTCACCATTAAATGAAGATTCAAAAGAGAAATGAAAACACTTATGCACAAACCCTACAAACTTAAAAGCATGAAATAAAATATATAGAAAAAATGAAATAGAAAAGTACGTGAAGGAGTGGAGGCAAGAAGGTTTATGAAACACAGATTGTTTTCAATTGCACGGACTAATACACGAGGTTGGTGATTTGAAATTCTACTTTAGGGTTTCACAAGCTGAGGAATCTAGAATCTTCTAATGACTAATCAGGATCTGCAAAAAGATGGAAAAAGGGGTATACTGGGACTAATATGCTAAGTTAGGTGTATAAGTCCTATTATTAGGGTTTGACTGATGCTTTTGTATCCTCTAATGATATTCTATACCTTCCTTTATGTCCAATCTTTAGGTCTAAAATTTTGGATTCTGATCCGAAGATGAGTTTCCATGAGGATGACAACTTCTTGACAACTTTGACAGCTTTTGCAACCTTTCCTTCAAAGGATCTTCAAGATCTAATTCACCTAGATTTGCGAACACACATCAATAGAGAAAAATGTTTTTTTTTTAGGGAATGGGGGTCTTCCTTGGTCAAATCCCTTTTTGGTAATTAAGCCTTGAAAATAAATAGGAAGCATGAAGGAATGATGAATGAACAAATGCAATATTGCAACTCACCAAACCCTTGAATTGAAGGTTGCAAACTTGTGTGAAATGGCTTCAATGGATGTGGATGTTGACTCTTGATTGAATGCTTGAATTCTTTGTCTTGAATGCTTGCTTGAATCATGAAACCTACATCACAAATGTTAGCTCACAAACACACATGATGCATGAATACTTTGACATGATGCTTGAATCTTGAATGTAGCTCCAAATGCTTGATGGTTTTCTCTTGAATTCTCTTGATCTCATAAACTTGCCTTAGGAATTCTCTCAAAAAGTTGCTAGGAGAAAATATGTTAAATAACCTTGTATTTATACTTGTTTATGCCTAATTTCTTGAAATTACAACACTACAAGCTGGCATTTGGAATTTGAATCTAAGGATAAAAAATCTCTCCAAGAAATTGATTTAAAATAGGTCCTTGGTTAAAGCAAGACTCATACACCAGGTTGGGTGTATGATTCCTAGAGGCTTAAACTCGGGACATAGACTTCAAGAAGTGTTATGTTCAATGTGACATTTGAAATCAAGGCCCGAGACCTAGGGAGGACCCATACACCCAGAGGGGCGTATGGGTCCTAGATCCCTAAATCTGGAACACGTAGCCAAAAAAATTAAATTATGATTTTTCATTTACCAAGTGTTGGGATTATGCTTAGAAAAATGCATTTAACTAGGCTTGTGGATGCAAAATAGGACCAATTAAGGCATAAATAATCCAAATTTTAATAGGGAGGACCCAAACAAATGTGAAAATGTAAAGGGATGCATTTTTCTATACTATAATGTTAGATTGATTTTGCATAGTATTTACATAATAGCATACTTTCAGTCATTTAAATCAAAAAATTGATTCAAAATTGCATTTTAAAAAGTGTCATATAGTTCATGATTTATCACTAATTCTAATTGCATTAGGTCATCAAATTATAGAAAAAAAATTCATAGAAGTTACAATTTGAGACCTGGAACAGAGGACACTTATAATCACTCAAAAATTGCATTCTTCATTTTTAAAAATCCTGAATAGAGACCCATTCACCCATGGGAGAATGAGTCCTTCAAGGCCTATAAAACCAAATTTTATGATCCTTTTTGTGGTTTTTTGCACTTCCCAAATCTCTTGGTAACCCATTGTTTCAGTATGGAAAATTTTTAGGAATTTTTGTTTTATGCATCTAGGTATAATCATCCATTTAGTGTAGCAATTTTAAATCATTTTAAAATTATTTCAGCATTGGAAATCATCAAATCTGTAGGACAATTCTTTTACATTTTGAAGTATTGCATAAGTTGGATAAATTACTTCTCACAATGTTAGTATCTTTCCTTTCCAAGTATTCCAAGAAAAGTTTGTTAACAAGAATGCTAGTCATTCTTCCAATATATCTCCTAGTTGTGAAAGTTTCTTAGCGCAAGAGAGTGAAAATGTTGACACATTCCTTAATTCAACACCCCCTAATATCTCTCGTATTTGTGGGAATGATGTGATAGAAGAAGATGCAAGCATAGAAAATCATGATAATTATAGTTTCTCTTCTCCCAATACCTATCCTACTTGTGATGAAGGTATTTTGGTGTTATAAGATACATCCATTGAGAGTCATGGCAATCTTGAAAGCTCCACTTCTAACAACTGTCATGCTTTGAAAGATATCTTGGCACAAGTAAATGATATCATTGAGACATTTCTTAACATCACTTTACCTAGGACCTCCATTCATCTTTCGCTTGTGAGAATGCTTTAGTGAAAAAGAATGAAATCATGGACAATCATGACAATCACATTTTTTCTTCTCCTAATATCTCTCCTATTTGTGAAGAATATTGTTTGGTGTTAGAAGATACACTCATTGAGAGTCATGAGAGTCTTGTTTCTCCCTCTCCTAATGCTTCTACCACTAAGGAACATCTACTTGAACAAAAGGATCCAATCATTGGTAAGCATTCTTATCTTGATGTGTCCCCTATTTGTGAGGAAGTTACTTTACAAAATATAACCATGGAATGTGATGAACATATTGCTTTCTCCTCTCCTAAAAGTTCTCCTAATAGGAAAGATATTATGGTGCAAGAAGATGATAGTATTGATGCATGTCTTTCAAACAATAGTAATGTGTCTTCACTAGATGAAAATTATGAGGTAACATTAGACTCCCCTTTGCTAAAAGATAATAAAAATAACAATAATTATTTTGAGGTTATGAACCATTAGATATTCCTTGAAGCGATCTCTTGAGAAAATTCTTATCCTTTATCCACCCTCACATCAACCTCAAGTTCAAACCAAAACCATGCTTATCTTAGAGCCACCTAAAAATAAGCCATTAGCTCTAGGAGATATACTGAACTTTACAAGGAAAATTGATAGTAACAATGTTTTGCAGCAACCGAGTTACAATACCGTTGCTCATACATATAATACAAGTAACAATAGGCAGCAACAACCCACTCCCATTCAGTGTTTGCATGTTCCCTTCTTAGTGATGATAGCATAAACCTCCTAGGAAGTGTGAATTTCTTTTCAAAGTGTGGTCTTCTAAATTCATGTGATGTGCCTTCTTCTTGGTGACATTGGATTTGATTTCCTTCAAGAGCATGACCTTTTTGAGCAATTGGCATTCCTCTTATTGGTAATGCTATGGATTGAATTCCCTAGGTTGTGAATATTCTATCCTTAACGTGTCATCTCTTGGAGACGTTAGGCACGATGTTTCCTAAGTTGAAGACCTTATATGACCTAAGAAAAATCCCTTTGAACATGTCTTATCCTATTTATAACATTTTGTTCATAAGTGTTTAGCATAA
>VDFB02063267.1:0-22065 GCA_007258455.2 Sequoia sempervirens
CATAATTGTATGAGAGTAACCTTTGGGGCATTGAAAGGTTGTCCATTGAAGGAGAAGAAGTTGAGCCAAGGTTGTATAAAACAATATGAAGGTAAAACAAGTGCGCGAAAGGTTGAAGCTGAGGAAAGAGTTGAGGATTCCTACGTGGTCGAGAATGCAAGAGAAGCACCGAAACATTCAAATCAAAACTCCCTAGCAAACAGGTTCGAGGCACCAGGTTTGCATTAGAATAAAATCACGGTAAGCCCTAGTGGAGAAAAGTAAAAGTTGCCTAAGTATACAAGCAATGGATCAGAGGATCCTATTAGACACTATAAGACTTGTGAAACAATCTAGATAGCAAATGGGCAAGATGATAAAGCAATTTGGCTATGATCTTTTCCAGCCACCTTGTGAGGTGTAGTCGACAAGTATATAGAAATTGACCAAGCCCCCCAAAATACATGGGAGAAATTAACAAAGGCCTTTGATGAAGAGCTTAAATTGCTTCATGATGATAATGAAATAGTAGCAGAAATTTACAATACAAAATAAGATAAGCATGAAAACGTACAAGCTTATAATTGTAGTCTAAAGAATTACTTGTAAAGTTAGAAACAGAACCAGTCAATGGTCTCAAGAAAAGATAGTTCATCGGAGGTCTACTTCCGTCATTAAGAAAAAAGATGAAGGTACTACCACCCTCTTCCTATTCAAATGCTTACAATCAAGTGATGGACATAGAAAGTGAAGAAAAAATGTCCTTGCACAATAAAAGAAAAATTGAGGAAGCTGGAAGTTTGAATGACAACAATGACAATGAACCAAGAATGGTACAAGTGCTCCAAAGGGGCATGCTCTGAATGATGAAAGAATTGAAGGCGCAAAAAGAAACTAACAAACTATGGTGTACTGATGGCAAAATCGAGGGGCACACTAAAGGTAACTGTCCTAGAAAAAGGTATTGTGAGATTTTGTAGGTTATGGGTCATTCAATAGAGGAGTGCCCATACATTTGAAGACCAGGAGTACACAAGTACTCTTTACGCAAGGAGAGGAGTCCACACCATCAAAGCCACAGAATCCATCTCCAGGCGATTATCGAAATCATAGATGGCAAACTCGCAGAAAACTTGTCAAGTCAACGAGTATTCGCCGAGTGAAACATATGGCAAGTTTTTAGCGCCATTTACTCACCAAAGAAACTCCTCGAGTTTTTGTCAAGCACTCACCAATTTTTTGGCAAGTACTTGGCAAAAACTCAGCGAATTTGACAAAAAAACTCGCCAAACATCAAAAATGCAAAACACAGAAAAAATCGGAAAAAATAGTCAAAAAACTCATGATTTTGCCCTATAAATGCATGAATGCCCCTCACACTTCCTTACATAGCACTTGGAGAGAAAATATTCTTCATAAAAATGAGTCAAATACCTAATTTCTCCCTTAAGTGATAAAATTGTGAAATGGTGTGCGACAAGAAGCTTTATGTGGTTTCAAAGGCCTTAATTGGGCTTGTGGTGCTACCCCTCAACCCCACCACAATAGCAATAGAGAATGGCGAGAGCTGAATCTATTGGAAGCGTTGCCCCTATACCCCACAAAGGGGTGTCAATGAATTATTAAAGATTAGAACATCTCCCCAAGTTTTCATTAGACTAGGATAGACGAAGATGTCAAATGTTGTAATATGCAATTTATAAATTATGATGATGATTTTTAAAGACAATCATCATAAATTCATAATAGTTGCCAGGTAACTATTGTATCAGGATTTCGCATGATGATGCAATTTTGTACTCAATTTGTATTCAAATGAATCAAATTTAATAGAGAACACTTTTGTACTCATTTATGTACTCATTGGATTCATCTTGTCAATGAATTTTGCAAAAAAAAGTGTTTCTAAAGTAATTTAAGCAATTTTTTAAGTCGTCGAGTTTTTGCCAAGTCAAAATTTTTGGGCCTGCCAAGTTTTTGCCAAGTCGAAATTTTTTGGCCTACTAAGTTTTTGCCGAGTCCGAATTTTCCAACTATGTTCTCAATAGTTTGGGATTGGCTTTGAATTAGCATTTGTTTTGTTTGTATCATTTTTTTCATGGATAGCATAACTTGTGACGTTGTGGTCTTCTAGTGCAGGTTTGTCGATTGTTTCCCATGGCATGGAAGGGTGGGAAATAATTTAGTAGGCTTTGGCAACAGTGTTACAATGATCCCATTCATGATATTTGTACACAATGACAAAATTCAAAGACATTTTCAAAGCATTAGTAAAATATAAAAGATAACATACTGAGGTTTAATGGGGAGGACGAATGGACATTCTAACATTCTATGACATCTTGCCCAATGTCAAGGCTTCACGTCTATTCATAATATTATAGTTATGTGACATTGACATGACAAACTTAAAGTCTAAATGGAATTCAATTACATGCATTTAAATTGGGAAAACATGGCAATTTGAACCCTACACCCAAAACCTCTTATTCAATAGCCCATATATGTTTCTAAAAAAGGTGTGTTCGACCCAGCATTCCCCAACTGTCGAGCACTTATTAAATGTGATTAATCGTGTGTTTTTGTTGCTGAATGCTTATATGCATATATCTATTATAGTCCAATAACATGAATTGGATGTAATATTGCCCAACAAGAGGAGGCCTCAACATTTATAGGGCCCAATAGCAAGGATTTAGTCAATAATGGGGTTGGATGCCGGGCAAACCTTTTGATGCAACAAAGAGGCAAAAAGTAGGTATGGCCCAAGAGCAAACATTGATGTGACAACAATTTCCCTGAAGTTTTACTATTCTAGGAGTCAATGTGGCCCAATAGGCTTGGTTGAATAATGTGATTTGACTTAATACAATATTACAACCAAATAACTGCCTTCAACTTGAATGTGCTTAGAGAGAACACAGTGGTAGCTAAGAACAACAGTCCATTGTAGGCTGCACTATTGATAATAGTAAAACTTCAAGGAAACCCAAGGACGCGTCCCCTACCTAAAATGACCCATCCCTGTCCCCGAGACGTCCCGAGAACAAAGAAATTTGGGGGCGGTCCCACGGTGTTCCAGCACTGAAGCAAGAAATATCCCGAGCTTGAAGAGGAAACAATCAACAAGGAAAAAGGGGGGTGGCTAGCAGATCGAATGACCGAGAGAGGGGCAGCTGAAGCGATCCTGACCATCTGAGAGATAACCAACATCCTACATGGCCTGTTAAGCCATTTTTAATTATTTTAAAAACTCCGTTAATCTTTACTGTGACTGACCTGCTTTTATTGGCTCAAAACATATTTTCATCTTTGGGTATGTTTTCCTGGTGCTGAATTCTTGACATTTAGAGAAAGTATTTTGCTTGTAATTTGAAATATAAAGCAAAAACTCACAAAATGGAAATGCAGAAGTTGTTAATATACTGAAACAATAAGATCATGAATATCAGACATACCAGGAAATCTCCAGTTATTTTAAATAAAGAAGTTGCCAGATCTACAGCTGGAAATGATGAAATCAAGCATAAAGGCACGCCAAATCTCCAGAACTCATTTCTCCTGCTCAAAAACTGGACACAATGCTCTAGAAATACTGGACGCCCATGATGGAAGACTAAAACCAAGCCAAAGGGAGGCGTTTCACATTATTCCTTCACACGCCTCTTTCAAGGCACAATTCCCAATGAAGGCCGTACGGCTATGAAAAGAAAGGAAGGAAACCCTGCTGGAAACCTCTGTCTGTGAAGAAGGATGCGCCACCAGTAGGAACCCTCAATTATTGTAAACAATAAGCAAACTCAAAATTAATAAACTCTGTATGAATCTGTAGAACCTCTGGCTGAAGCTCTCAACATGCACTGATTCGACTGATCTTTCACAATCTCAAGAGTGCTCACACTGAAGAGGTAACGTTCTTCAATGGCAGTTGTTCAAACCCTGATCACAGGAGAATGCACAGGCAAAATGCTCAAGGCAAAGAGAAATGGTCAAAAGATGAGTTTCATTTGCCAAGGAAATGCTTTATACCTAATTGGCAAGCATTTCAAGAAAGTACGGCCTTTTGCATCATTTAAATCTTTTAATTTTTAATTAAGTCTTCTCCATAGTTTAAGACTTAATTCTTTGAGCGCACTTTTAATATTTTAAATCATTAAAAATATTAAATCCCTTTTTTGAACACTTTTTAAGTGATATAAAATATTATTAAAGTCAATGTGACTTTAATAAAACATTAAGTTAAATAATTAACTTAATCACTTAAAATTCCATAACTCGCTCAAAACTTAGAGTATTCCCGTGCCGTCAGAAGCTGTGGACTCCTGAAATGCCAACGCTTCATTTGTGATCAATCGCGTCCACTTGAAAACAAAACAATCAAACTCTCCCAGAATGCATCAGCGACCCTCTATCCCAAGTGGCTAGCCCACAAGGGTCCAATAAAGGGCTAACACCTTTGTTCTGAAGCTTGTCCTAGCCGAGGACATCTGATCCGCCCTCCCGGGCCCTTGTCCACAAAGCAAACTCAAAAGCAGATAAGAATACTGTCACTCTCTAGCATCCTCTGCTTGGTGGAATCCCTCCACTTGCCCAAGTATTCCCCACATTGGCCGCCTCGAAGATGGCAGCTCTCACGGAGTCCCAGGTGGCCTCAGGTATCAAAAGCAATTTCCCCTCATCATCCAGGGGTGGCAAATCAATAGAAGGAATTACGTGTTGTCCCAACGCCTTTTTGAGGCGCGACACATGGAACACGTTGTGAACTCTACTGTCCACTGGAAGATCCAACTCATAAGCCACTTGACCCACACGTCTGACAACTCTGAAAGGTCCATAGTACCGCGGCTTAAGTTTCTCAGAGCCCTTCTTACGAAGGGTAGACTGCCTATAAGGCTGAAGCATCAGGTACACCAAATCATCGATCTCGAAAGACCGCTCTACTCGTCTCTGATTCGCATATTGTTTTTGCTGATTTTGGGCTTTCTGTATATTCTCTCTAAGTGCCCTCATAATATCCTGGTTCTCCTGTAATAAATCACCAGCACTGGGAACTCTACTGTCACTCAGCAATAAGTCAAGAAAGCTCGGAGCGTCATAACCATATAATGCTCGATAAGGTGTCATCTGGATGCTCATGTGATGGGTGGTATTGTAACAATACTCACATAGGTATAACCATCTCACCCATGCCTTCTGCTGCCCTGAACTATAGTTACGCAAGTACCCTTCCACCCATTTGTTGACGATCTCCGTCTGCCCATCTGTCTGGGGGTGGTAGCTGGTACTAGGGGTGAGCTCTGTCCTGCAAAGTTTGAATAACTCCTGCCAGAAGTTACTCATAAACATGCTGTCCCTGTCACTGACTATACTGCGGGGTAAACCGTGCAGTCTGAATATCTCACGGAAGAACAAATCTGCCACCTGGGTAGCCGTGTGCGTAGTAGTGATTCGCGAAAAATTGGCATATTTAGATCAATGATCTACCACCACCCGAAAATATTGTCCCTTCCCTTGAGCTTTTAACTGGCTTGGTGGCCGAAGTCCATGAACAAACAATCCCCACTTCCTCGGGAATAGAGGCGGTGAAACAAACCTGCGAGGGGTATGTGTGCTCTTGCTTGTTCTGGCGACAAACAAGACATTCCACGACATCTTGGAGAACATGGGACTGAGACCTTCCAGAATCTCAGGTACACGCCTATAGAAGTCTTATAATACTTGGGATGTCACATACATGGAGTGAGATCGTATGTGTACTCAAAACCACGTCCCTCATCTGGAACACGGGATAAAATCCTCCCTTTGTAGATGATAAGGTCATCTACAAGTGAATACCTGTCATCCAACACTGATCCATCTACTATGCTAGAGGCCCATGGGTCCTTAGCATACTTTGCTACTATCAGATGTCTCCAGTCTTCTGAAACCAGTGTAATAGAACTCAAGTGAGGACGGCGAGATAAAGCATCAGCAACCACATTCTGAGTGCCCTTGACATAGGAGATGTCAAAATCGTAAGACTGAAGCTTGCTGACCCATTTTTGTTGTCTCTCATTAAGATCTCGCTGCCCAAGAAAATGCTTCAGACTATTATGATCGGTTTTCCACGGTGAATTACTACCAATCAAATCGCACGGAATTTGGCCATAGCATGCATAATGGCCAACATTTCCTTTATCATAGATCTGCGAGCTCCGTTGAGAACCTCTTAACTTCACGCTCTCAAAAGCTATCCAGTTGTCGATCTGCATGTCGCGCACCAATGCCCTCTACTTGGCATGTAATGTAATAAAGGGGTCTAGTGAAGTCGAGGTAGAGCCAAAGGCTTGCAGACTGGTAGTCATGAGAAGTTTGAACTTCTCAAAGCTTAGCGCTATGAGTGGTGTCTAAAAGCACCCTTCTTAGTCAAATCAGTTAGTGGCGCAGCATGCCGCGAGAATCCACTAACGAACCGACGATAGAAGGCACACAATCCTACAAAACCCCTGAGCTGTGTCAAAGTCTCAGGCGTAGGCCAATTGATGATGGCTCGAACTTTCTCTGGATCCATGCTGACTCCTGCACCACTGATGATGTGTCCCAAATATAGAAGTTCTGCCATGCCCAAAGCACACTTAGACTCCTTGGCGTACAAGGACTCCCTGTCAAGTATACTCAGTACCTCATCCAAGTGAACCATGTATTCCTCCCATGATTTGCTATAAACCAGGATGTCGTCAAAGAACACCAATACAAATTTCCTCAAGTGAGGATGGAAAACCCTGTTCATTGTAGACTGAAACGTGGCTGGAGCATTGGTTAAACCGAATGGCATAACCAAGAAATCAAAGTGTCCACAGTGACATCTGAACGCAGTTTTCTCTATGTCCTCTTCTCGGACTCTGATCTGGTGATAACCTGTTCTCAAATCAATCTTTGAGAAGTAGCAAGCTCCATGAAGCTCGTCTATCAACTCATCTATCCGAGGAATAGGATACCTGTTCTTTATGGTTTTCCTGTTGAGCATTCTGTAATCAATACACATCCTAAGTGTACCATCCTTTTTCTTCACCAAAACAACTGATGAAGCAAAGGGTGACTTACTCGGCCTTATGTGCCCCATAGCTAAAAGCTCCTGAATAGTTTTCTCAATCTCATCTTTCAGACGCTTGGGGTGCCGGTAAGGAGTAATCATGATCGGTTTCGTGCCCTCATCCAGCTCTATAATATGCTTAATACCTCTATCAGGAGGTCTACCAAGTGGAATTGCACTGAACACCTTCGCATGTTTGATTCGAAGTTCCTGCACATCTGGATGGTATGAAGAAGCTTGCTGATCCAACTGTGAAGGCATTAGCTTGCACTCAGCAGCCCACTCTACCATATCATTACGAATCAAACGTTCCATTCTGCGGAGTGAAATTTCTCTGAGGTTGCTGTCCTTGATGGCTTTTAGAATATGATTTGTGCCATCAACGGTGAATTTCATCTCCATGTCACGCAAATTAAGCGTGAACTCACCTATTGCATGAAGCCACTTCATGCCAAGTACTATGTCCGTACCTCCCATGTTTACAACATAAAAATCTGCCTTGAACTCAAAATTGTTAAGTTTCAAAGGCAAGTCAGGTATCATCCTCTCACAGTTGAGAGTGTATCCATCTGCAACCTTCACACGTATGCCTTCAAACTGCTGAGTTTGAATTCCCCGTTTCTCTACTAACCGTGAATCAATGAAATTGTGGGTTGCACCTGTATCTAGAAGAGAAATGACCCTTTGACCAGCTAGGATCCCACGGAGTCTGAAAGAACCCTCTTTCTGCATGCTGGACATATGAGCCTCTTTTAGTTATGTTTCCACTACAATTTCTGCCTCGTTCTCTGACTCTTCTCCATCTGTATCATAGATTGGAGCTTGCTGATCAGAAAAATCAGTCAATGCTTCTCCCTCATAAAACCACTCCATGTGCTTGTTTTTCCCTTTAGGTTTGAGGGGGCAGTCATGATTAAAGTCATACGGACCTTTGCAGTAAAAACAGAGTTTCCTTCTTCGTAAATCATTCATAGTTTCTCGATCTAAAGGGGCTGCAAATTTCTTTTTCTGATCTGCATTATCAGCCTTCTTTGGATCTGATTTATTCTCCGTGTATGAGGTGGTAGGTTTCGAGCTAAAAGGCTTACGAGGTGTAGATAGCTCCATGCTGCGAGCTTTCCTCATTGCCTCCTGTAAGGTAGGTGGATCAAATGCTTTTATCCAACCTTTCATGGGCTCGAAAAGACCTTCAATGAACAATATGACCAGCCTTCTCTCTGAGATCCCTGTCACCATCACAGATAGTCTTTGGAATTCACCAATGTACGATTCCAAGCTACCTAACTGTTTCAGCTGTGCTAAATCTCTAAAGAAAAGCTCAGGATCCCTTCTATCAAATCTCTCTACCAGTCTATCAGTAAACTCCTGGTACGAGGTAATCCTGTCATGATGAAGAGTAGTCATACCATGAATCCACCAGTCATGTGCTACGCCATCAAGATGAAGTGCTGCAAAACGAATGGCATCCTCCTCAGGCATGGGGCGTAGTGTCAGGAATGTATCAAGTTTACTAACCCAGGCACGTGCTGTAACTCTGCCACTGCCATCATAGTGAACTAAGGTTAGTTTGCTGGTTGCCTGTCTGAGATCATTCTGTTTGTGTCTAGGCCGCCTGTCATTCCTGTTCCTGGTGTGCTCTCTCTTCTGGCTCATGAATCTGTCAAAGTTAAGGTGCTCCTTAACCCTTGGTGGCAAATTATCCCACTCATCATGCATAGCCATAATATTATCTGCAAAATTAATCTCACCACCTTGTTCAGCTTCGTCCACTTCCTCAGCATCATCTCTGGTGAACGTGGGATATGTAGCTCTCTCATAGGTGCGTACTGGATCTATAATTCTCTGTGGCTCTCTATGGATACTGCCATCTCGATCTGGATCCAGACTATGAGCTCTGTTTATTGACAAATTTTGAACATTCGTGCTGAGTTGTTGAAGAATAGTTGCCACCTGTTCTTGCCCTGCAACCATACCTCTAAGCACGTCTTTAGCTTCTCTGTCCTCATCCTCCCAAGTATTCCTGTGAGAACTTTCTCCAGCCCTGTTCGCCATATTGTCCCAATCTAATTCCTCCTCTTGATCTGCAAACGGAAATGGTGGAAAAGGATTTTGGTCGCCTCTCTGATTTCTAGGGCCTCCTCTGGAATAGAACTTGCCAAAACCCTCTTTATTTGACTTCATAAATTTCTCAAACCCCACAAGCTGGCAGGATGTGAGCTCTGATACCACTGTGATGAGCCCTGCTGGCTCTCAGCTCAAAAACCCTTATTTTCTTAAGTCTTTAGATGTTTTTTAGTTTTTTAGAGAATTCTTAATAGACAGAAGAGAAGGGGCGCAGCATATTTTTGCTTGTAATTTGAAATATAAAGCAAAAACTCACAAAATGGAAATGCAGAAGTTGTTAATATACTGAAACAATAAGATCATGAATATCAGACATACCAAGAAATCTCCAGTTATTTTAAATAAAGAAGTTGCCAGATCTACAGCTGGAAATGATGAAATCAAGCATAAAGGCACGCCAAATCTCCAGAACACATTTCTCCTGCTCAGAAACTGGACACAATGCTCTAGAAATACTGGACGCCCATGATGGAAGACTAAAACCAAGCCAAAGGGAGGCGTTTCACATTATTCCTTCACACGCCTCTTTCAAGGCACAATTCCCAATGAAGGCCGTACGGCTATGAAAAGAAAGGAAGGAAACCCTGCTGGAAACCTCTGTCTGTGAAGAAGGATGCGCCACCAGTAGAAACCCTCAATTATTGTAAACAATAAGCAAACTCAAAATTAATAAACTCTGTATGAATCTGTAGAACCTCTGGCTGAAGCTCTCAACATGCACTGATTCGACTGATCTTTCACAATCTCAAGAGTGCTCACACTGAAGAGGTAACGTTCTTCAATGGCAGTTGTTCAAACCCTGATCACAGGAGAATGCACAGGCAAAATGCTCAAGGCAAAGAGAAATGGTCAAAAGATGAGTTTCATTTGCCAGGGAAATGCTTTATACCTAATTGGCATGCATTTCAAGAAAGTACGGCCTTTTGCATCATTTAAATCTTTTAATTTTTAATTAAGTCTTCTCCATAGTTTAAGACTTAATTCTTTGAGCGCACTTTTAATATTTTAAATCATTAAAATATTAAATCCCTTTTTTGAACACTTTTTAAGTGATATAAAATATTATTAAAGTCAATGTGACTTTAATAAAACATTAAGTTAAATAATTAACTTAATCACTTAAAATTCCATAACTCGCTCAAAACTCAGAGTATTCCCGTGCCGTAAGAAGCTGTGGACTCCTGAAATGCCAACGCTCGCTGTGATCCAATCACTGTCCACTGAAAACAAGAACAATCAAACTCTCCAGAATGCATCACTGACCCTCTATCCAAACTGGCTAGCCCACAAGGGTCCAATAAAGGGATAACACACACTGCTCTCGAACCGCTCTAGCTAGGGGACATCACACCATGGATCTGTAATTTAGTACACAAAACTAGGACTTTTAAGTGGATGAATCAATTATAGCTCATGGCAACACTTGAGGTCTTGTTTGAGGAGATCTTATTCTTTAATTTTCCTCAATGCTTGTTTGCCATGAGATATAATGAGAGCACTGGATTGCTTGACCATATCACCAATTCCTTTGCCATTAGAGTATCTCTGGTGCTCTTTGGAGCAACTTTGTCAATACTACTCAGCTTCAGTTTGCATTTTATTACCATCATCAAGGAGGATGTTATGTGATGTCGCCTTTCCTTGGTATGCCCCCAAAACCACTTTGTTAATGGGTTATTTCACCTCTAGTTTTTAAGAATGTAAATCTGAGAATGCTGTGTAGTTATGTGCTATAGAGTGCCATGAACATTTCACCCAGTCTTTTTCTCTTGTTATTGTGTTCTCTTGCCTTTTTACACATCATTCAGGGTCTGTCTCTCTTCTTAATGTCTATCAATTAAGTACGTTGAACATGTCATTCAGGGTCTATCTCTGTTCTTCGTATGCTCTCTTTCCTTTTACATATGCATAATACCATTCGGTTCTTAAGATAATGCAGCATTAAACCATAATCTAATCACTCTTCAGAGGGAAACATATGAAGAGAGGGTGATTTGGAAATTTGTGTACTGTAAGGGTATATAATGCAGGTGGATAGGACATGAATGCTCAGATAACAGAAAGTCAACAACTTATCCATTCAATATATAGATATACTTATAGCATAGATTTTGAAATAACTATCTCTTGTTTATCTTTGAAATATTTTACTGGGTACCCAAACTTTTACTTAAAATTTCCACCATAATACTATTCCAAGTATGATGGCAGATGGCTTATATGTCACTGAAAAAAATGTTATTATTTCACCACATATTAGGACATAAACATGCCTAATCAAATAAAATTTTCTTATCTTGCATGAAAGAGACACAAAAACAATATCAAAAGGATATTTCTTAGCTTGACGAAAAAGATAAAAACAATGTGTACTTGTGTAAGTCCATGCACAAAAACTAACCTTGTGTCATGGTCAAATTGACTACTGCTGGAGCAACTTTAGCAGCAGCATCAGCAATAGAACTCCTTGTTAAATATTTTGAATCTGGCCCTGTATCCACACCATTTTGGGATTCCGCTTGAAAGCTATTTGAATATGGTGAAATTGTTCCCAGTTTATCGGTGATGAACCTTCTACACCAATCCACTGCATGATGTTTAAAAACATTCACAGATGAATCAATCATTCAACATCATAAAATTTTCTCCACATCAATCACTCCATAGAATGTATTAACAGGAACCAGTAACAAAATATGTGGAGTGCCAGGAATAGTGGTAAATTTCTATGATCATGTGACTAACTGAGTCAAGTGTGTGCCATCATACAAGGAAAACAAAATCAACTATGCACTACACCAAAAATAACAGCATAGCTATTAATACCTGATGCAGAAATATCTGTTAGTTTTGCAGATTGATGGTTATGCTCTAGACCATTTTGCCACAAATCCTTTAAAAAGCAATGAAGCTGTGGGGACAAATTAATTGTCATTTCCGAAAAGCCACTTGCAATGGAACCTAAAATAAGGTGAAGATTCAGCATCATGTGAATGACTGTTCACTAAATATATGAATAATGGGTACACATTAAACAGGCAATACATAGGAGGAAACAAAAAAAATTGGTAGCTATTGGTAGCAAAAAGTATCAGTAGCATACCGTTGGACCTTTCAGGCCATAGTGCTCCTATACTAGCAGCAGCCAACAAAACAACAGATGTCGTAACGTTTCCAAAACCTTTCCTTGAGCACTTAGGAAAGCCACGGGGCTTGTATACTGGATAAGTCTAACACAAATAAAAGCTATGTTCTAATTAGCAGATGATTTACCCACAAAGAATAGTATGATCAACCACAATGATTAGGATTGAAAGAAACTAGCTATGTGACACATAGATATAGAAAGATGTCACAATCTATTCATTCTTAACCTATTGTTATATAAGTCACCTGCTACTACACAAAATTCATTACTCCAGTAGCAGATAATGAAAACAATAAATAGCCAATTCTAATAACAACAACACCAAATAAAGAAACAAAACAAGTAAGCAGTTTCAAAAATAAGAAAATGATTGCTAATCTTGCCCCAAAAACAAAAGTGAGAATATCCCCAAATGATTCAAAAGCTCACAGAAAAAAACGATAAAGTCCATGCTTATCCTCAGTTTCACTCAAACCAAAAGAATTTGAGTTCATTTTAATAATTTGAATTGCATGTCATGCAATATTTTGAGGCATTTGCCCATTCAAATGCAAGCCAGTTTTATCCAGGTACAAGTACCCTAGAGAGTGTCCTCCATTCAATTACACATGAAACAAAGTTGGAAAATGCGTCAAGACACTGTTGTAATACTTACGATAGTAAATCAGACAGATAACATGCATACCCACATGTACGTATGTGTGTGCCTATTATCTTATTAAAGTGGGTAATTTACAATTACTTTCTGTAAAAAGTGGCAAATGCCTTACAATATTGTTTCAAAAATTTAATAAATGTATAAGCAAAGCCAAAATTGAGGCTTGACAGCACTCTCCCGATGAAGGAGAGAGAGCGGCAAATGAGATTAATTAACTAATATAGTAGCTTAGGGAGCTCCACCAATAGGTCAAGAGATTAGCGATACTTTTCAGGCATGGGACAACAGCTTTGGTTGGAGTATATATAGGTTGTTTTTAGGTCAAGACCAACACATGAGACCAAGCGAGACACTAATTCAACATTTCTCATCCAATTATGGAAACCCAAAAGTGAACTTATTTTCATTTATTTCAGATGTTACTCAATTTTTTGTTACCCTAAGTCTCAACCTCATGACTGACCAATCAATCTTACATATGCATGTAGCATTACAAAGGAATACCATTACATGGTTATTCCCCCAACCACTGACTTCAGGGTGTTTTATATATATGTATATATATGCACACACATGTAAGAGACCAGGTGTCTCTCAACCCGACCACTGGCTGATAATGCTAAGTTTTTTGTTTGTTTTCTGTATTTTTTATTTTTTGGTGGTTTTTTGCAATAAAAGACAAATTGCGATTTTGCAAAGAAATGCTTGGAAAAATAATATAAAATACCAGATGCTTAAAAACTACAGAATACAGCTTAGATCTCGATGCTAGATGATTTATTAATCTTCCTAAATGATTACAACTGCGATATTCAAACATTCAGACAAAAAGGCAAGCTATTTATTGAGAACCTGAATAAGCTTGCAGGTCCCAGAAAAGAAGCCTGAGATGGTACGGCTGAAAGGAAATGTGCAATCTCCCACCTCAAAATTGATGCAGTGGCTCCAGAAACCCTAGGCGTCCAACTTGAAGAAGTCAGAAGATAAAAAAGCAAGGCGATTTGATCTGGAGGAGAGGTACGGCCTTTGCTACAGCAGAAGTACGGCTTGTACCAGCAAATAAGAAATCCGTACTTTCTTGGGAAGTGTGCCAAATGATCAAGAGATAGTCGCCACTAAATATGAACCCCTTCTGGAGAAGTTCGACCCAAATCCTTGATGAAGAATCTTCACAATAAGCTCTATATGACTTCTAAATGAAGTCACCCTATTGACAAGCTTCAACTGGTATTGCACAGTCTCAGTATGCCTGATTCTGAAGAGGGAACGTTCTTCAAAACCCAATGATCTGCAGAAACCCTTGTTTCTCAAACCCCAATGCTCTCAAAGAGAAATAAAGACAAATTAGAATAATCATAACATAATGAGTTCGATTTGCCTTGGAGAAATATATATCCTCTCTCAAAAAGTCGACCCTTCACAAAAATCAGCTCAATTGCATTTAATAATATAATAATTCGCCCTTTTGAAATACTTGGGCCAATTATTAATAAATGGCGTCCTTTTTATTAATGAGTATTAAACTCATTAAATATTAAATTTTCCCCTTCATTATAAAGTATTAAAAATACTTTATAATTCGCCATTTTAATAATAACTTTAATATTTCATTAAAATGACTTTATATTATAAAGTCAAATTAATAATCTCTTTAATTATTATTAAATGCTCTAATAATCCCTGTTTGCTCATCAAATCATCAAACCAGGTCGATACTGAGCTGACCAACTGAATCAGGTGCCCTGCCAAAAATAGCAACTCCAGCCTACCGGACTTACTATAAATAGTAAGTATCTATAAATCACTCTGTAAGTGTCCGCAAAGGCCCAAACCTGAATCAACTGTTGGAGTGATGTTCCCAAACGCTGGATAACTGCCTCAAGTGATCCTCTAAACACATCTGCCAGCCTACGAGGATCTGAATAATAGGCTAACCCCTGCAATAACTGTACTGCCTAGGAAGGGGACATCACAACACATCCATAATACATATGCATTCATACACCCTATTGTACCTAAATGCAAATTTTCATAGTGTCAAATTTCAAGCTAAATTTTGTCTTTCCATCAAGTCAAGAGTCATGTTCATAGCTTTGTCACAACCATCTATGTTGTTTTTGTAATCTCTCTTATTCTTTTCTTGTAGGGTCAACAAAAAGGATTCTCAAACTGATTTGCAAATGCAGAAACAGAGTTCAATCAACAAAAAAGTATCTGAAATTCACATAAGGCAGAGACAGATTTTTGAATGTTTGAAAGATACTCAAGTGTAGATCAGCACATGCCAAATAGAGGACTGAATTTTTGTTTCAAATTTGCAGGCATGGTACATTGGTAAGCTCAGCTACTCTATTGGATCATTCTGAAAAACAACGCTTTCAAATACCCGTTGTTCCATCACTCCAGGATGAACATTCAGCTACAGCAGATGATAAAAAGAGGCATATTGCAGGTTTCACCACCATTGAAAAGTTGCTTCAGCACTCGTTGAACAGGTATTGTCACTTTCAACATAGGAGAAGGCTAGTTGCCACCTTTTGTACTTAAAACAACAAAATTTCAAACTACATAGAGACGAGGTTTTCAAAAATTAAAAAAGCATTCAACCCATAAAAAGGCACGTGCCATATACAGAGGAAGAGCAGGGGGTTTTAGTTTCAAAAAGATGCAACCAGTAAATACCAGTGGTACATGGGGACGCGTCCCCTGGGGTTTTGGCCCCCGTACCCGTACTAGAGACGTTTCAGGGACAGGGAATGCCTCAAGGACGTTTCCCAAGAGTCCCCAAGATGTTTTTTTTTTGGGGGGCATCCCCGATCGGCGGGGACGTCCCGGGGACGGCAAAGAGACAACCCGCTGTCCCAAGGACAGCCAGTCATCCCCTTTTTTCCATCAAGTTTTTACAAAAATAAAACACTCTGAAATTAAAAATGTTTATTTTTTTATTGTTTCTAAGTGGACTCCACACCCCCCAAGCCTAAAATGAAACATAAAACTTGCTTTCAAAGCCATTTGAGTTAATTTTTACATTCCAAAATAAAATTGCAGGTAAGAGGAAAGTGAGCAAAAGAAAAATTGGCAGTGACTCAGACTTTGAGTCTAATTCTGATGCAATGTTGGCAGATGTCGAGTAGAGGCAGCCATCATACTTTCTATTACTATGGTTTGGACATTTGTGACTTTGTCATTTTGACATTTGTAGTGCAAACTAGTAGCCTTTGGGCATTTTATTTTTAAAATTTTATATCATATGCACATTTGATTGTTTGACATGAACTATGGAAGCAATTAAGTAGTTGTAGTATTAATTTGTTCAACTATACAATGTATATGTCAAAATGATTGGTGATTACATTTGTAACTTTATCAATGTTCATTGTTATGATTATCATTACTCATATGAATATCTGAAATTTCCCTATATTTTTAAAATACATACATATACATATATATATATATATAGCCGTCCCCAAAAATCCCCTAAAAAAATGTCATCCCCAAAACACGTCCCCTCGTTCCAGAAACTTGGTGGAACATAGGTAAATACTGGCACACACTAATATAAGGTGAAGACAAATAATTTTTAAAGTTCAAAACATGTAAAGCAATATATTGGAGCATGCTACAAATGAGAAAGTTAAAAAATGCAGACAAGGTATATAGGGACTTGCCCTAGAGCATAGAAACACATTTTCAAGACTAAAAGGCACAGTCAGTATGTAATGGAGTGTGATTTCTTGTGTACAACAAGTTTTTGTCAAAGATCTTAAGTGCTTGTAATGGCACACACCATAGAGAGTCAAAATAAATGATTCAAAACTACAAATTGCAGGTGTGTTGTCTCGCACAAGCTATATTTGCGGAGACATGTTTTTCAAAGTCAAAACATACTAATCAGTTACTGAGAGCATACTGTTAAAGACAGGATACAAAAGTTAAAGTAAAACTCTGGTACATCAACAACTGAACATATGCTATATAAGGAAGAAGCAGACTTTAAATGTTGAAAAAACAGTTAAGACAACAGCATGGTGCATGCCTTGGTGAAGTAAGATAGATCTTTGAGAAACAAAAGGATGCATTTCCATTGATAGGATCCCACCCTTGTGTAGAGAAGCAGAATTCTAAAAGACAAAATGAAATGTCCTCTATATAGTTGCATTCTGAGAAAGGAAAGCAAGGTCTACAGTGGGGTCTCAACTGAAAGTCTTAATTATTACAGCAATTTTTGTCTTAATCACTGCAATCATCTTTTAAACAGTAGATTTAGCCCAAAATCTCTATTAGGATTCATCAAGTTTTGGAAAGAGGCACCTAAGTGTTGTAGTCTTCATTGATTTCCAGCACCCTACAGTAGTGACCATCATCAAAAGCATCTGATTTCAGCAAGCATTTCATCAAAATTCAGTAGGGGCGACTGAACTTCAAAGGGTTTTCCATCAATTATTGACAATGACTGCCTGATTTCAGCAGCAGTTTCACTTTTTCCAGTGATTAATGGATTTTCTTCCTTGACCAGGCTTTGTAATGCACCTAGGGTTTTAGACTCAATTTTGAACCTTATACCATCAATAACTTCTAATTCAACACAGCATGCTCAAGACATTTCATAGACTATTTAACAGAAAGGAAGCTGACTTAATCTTAGATGAACTTAGATACAAATATTGAAATAAGTCTTATTGATCTGTTGCATGGAGAAGATTGTTTACATAGACATCTTTCAAACTAACATTAAACTTGAAAATCTCTTGGGCAGCAGACTTTCCACAATGTCTAAGGCTTCAACAACTGGTAGTTAGGGCAGTGTCTAGTTTGACAGTGCCCAGATCTAACTCTTATAAATATCTCTGCTTACAACTGGGTATAACTAATGAAATGGCCTTGCTTCACTTGCTGTTAACACAGCCGGAAATGTCTTAAATCTTCTTCAAAAGTCTTCCCAAAGGGTTTACTCCTGGATCGCCTCCTAATCTGCCTCCAATCTTCCACAATAGCATGCACTTGGGGCTAAACACTACTTCCAAGTCTTCAATTATAGAAAGTGTTGAGTCTACTAACAATAACCTTCCACAATTCGGTCACTCCAAAAGCCAAATCTGAATATATCACTCAGATATAGGTGCCTGAGTGTGAGTGGTAAGTGCAGCCTGGTTGGTCCTTTGAAAGTCGCCCTAGATCTGATTCTATACATTATGAAACTTGTCTGGTTCCCTTCTACTCCAGCAAACCCTAAAAGATGGCGCCACTCCAATCTGGGCAAGGTCTTTAACTCCACCTACGAAGTACCAAGGTAAAATATTGACAATCAACGCTTAGCAACAAACAATTGGAAATTCTCAGTTAGGAAATGTTCTAGGTGGTTTGATCCGAGGCAAGGGTTTCGTCCTACCTCATGGCAGTCAGACAGAGGGTTTCGTCCCTATTAGAGCTAACTGCAAAATGCCTTCATTCCGCAACTTCAGATACCTTTTTCTAGCACCATAAGGTCCTTTTTATAGGCCCCTAGAACTTGGCACCAATATTTATTTCTAGAAGTTGGCACCAATATTCAAAGTTCCAAAATTATTTATTTATTTAAATATTTAATTAAAACATCTATTTATTTATTATTATATATACATTATTAAATGTTGGTGTTTAAAACACCTTCCTTGGTCGGTTGGGCATGCTTAATTTATGGGGACATGACAATCCTCCCCTCCCAAATGTTGCTTGTCCTCAAGCAACCTCAAATTTGGATGCTCAAAAATATCCACACCTTCCCAAGTTACATCTTCCAATGGTAAGTTCTTCCATTTGACCAAGTATTCTGGAATGACCTTGTCCCTTAGCCTTTTCTCCCTCACATCCAAGATTGTCTCAGGCTCAAGAATCAATTTCCCTTCATCATCAAGTGTTGGCAACTCAAGAGGAGTGATCTGCTGCCCAAATGCCCTTTTGAGGCAAGACACATGAAAAATGTTGTGAATTTTGTTGTCCTCGGGAAGTTCCAGCTCATATGCAACCTCCCCAATCTTCCTTAGAATTTTGTATGGTCCATAAAAGCATGGCTTCAACTTTTTTGCACCCTTCCTCTTGAGGGTAGACTGTCTATAGAGCTGCAACCTCAAGTAAACCATGTCACCAACCTCAAAAACCCTCTCCGTTCGGTGTCGGTCTACATACATATTTTGTTGGTTTTGAGCTCTCTGCAAATTCTCTTTAAGGGCATTCAAAATGTCCATACTCTACTGCACTACATCCCTTGCTCCAGGAACTCTGCTATTTGAAATAATCAAAAATCCATGAATGAAGTAGCATCATAACCATAAAGTGTCTTGAAGGGAGTCATACCTGTGGACATGTGATGTATAGTATTGTCGCAAAACTTTCCTAGGTGCAACCACTTAATCCATGCTATTTGTTGCCATGTAACATAGTTTCTTAGGTAGCCTTCATTCCATTTATTTACAATTTTAGTTTGCCCATCCATTTGTGGTTGATAACTGGTGCTTGGAGTTAATTTTGTGTTTGTCAACCGAAAGAGTTCTCACCAAAACAAGCTAATAAGCCTGTTGTCCCTGTCACTTACGATATTGTTTGGCAACCCATGAAGTCTAAAAATATCTCTAAAAAACAGATCAGCAACTTGTGGGGCTTTGTATTCAAAAGAAATGGCATGGAAATGAGCATATTTAGTGAGCCTACCAACCACCACATAGATACAATCCTTACCTTGCACCTTAGGCAACCCTGTGATGAAATCCATGTAGATGCTCTCCCATTTTTGGTTTGGGGGAGAGGGCTGCAACAAACCAGCTGGAAAAACGTGCTTTGTTTTGTTTTGCTGACACACCAAACACTCTCTAACATGCTGCAATACATCATTTTTGAGCCCTTTCCATGAAAAACGTTCCCTCACCTGCTTGTATGTCTTGTAGAACCCTAGATGACCACAAGGGGTGTGTATGACATGCTCTCAAAATTCTCTCTTTCACCTTAGATCCTGGTACAAGATACACTCTATCTTTGTAGAAGATGAGCTCATCAACCACCCTATAATGTCAGTAGCAATTGGATCCTTAGCATACTCAGCTATTATGACAGCCCTCCAATCAACAAACATATCAAAAATAGAGCAGAAATAAGGCTTCCTAGAGAGTGCATCAGCCACCACATTATTTTTTCCTTTCATATACTCAATATCAAAATCATAGGCTTGAAGTTTACTTACCCATTTTTGTTGCCTATCATTCAAATCCTTTTGATTGAGAAAAAACTTGAGGCTGTTATGATCCATTTTAACCACAAACTTCCCACATACCAAGTATTGTCTGAATTTAGCAAGTGCATTGTCATGTCCCGTTTAAAATTTGCGACCTTTGTATGAGAATTATATATAATTTCGATCCTCGTATATGAGGTGACGAGGGTGTCGCGAGGAAGGATCATCGGTGGCAATTATCAGGTGTTTTGAGTAGCTCCGGTTCGGTTATGTCGAGGTTGGGCCTTGGCAGAATCTTCCAATAGGCATTTTTGAAACTTTCTGTAAGTTAGGTCGATGGAAAGGCACTATTTCCGAGGTAAGGGCACTGGTTCAGCCATTGACTCAAAGTCGACCGGTTGTGAGTTAGTTGATTTGGCCAGATAAGGAGTAATTAAGGAGTTATTAAATATTTAATAATTTGACTTTATATTAAAGTCACTTTATTGAAATATTTAAATATTTAATTATTTGGCATTAATTATAAAGTATTTAATTATACTTTATAATATATTATTAAAAGGTGACTTAATGAGTATTTATATTCATTAAAAGGGGACGCCAATAATTTATTATTTCTCCTAAGTCAAAGTGCGAATTAAATCATTAATTTAAATGATTTATTAAAATGGAGTTTGGGTCGAATTTTCTCAAGGAGCAATATATAACTTTCACAGGCAAAATCGAACTATCATGTTATTATTCAATTTTGTCTTGATTTTTGCTCTGAGCATTGGAGTTTGCAAACCCTAGGGTTTCTGGCAAACGATCGTTTCTGGAGAACGAAAACTCTTCAGGAATCAGGCAGACTGAGGCTGTGAAATATCAGTTGAAGCTGGCACTTGGTGATTTCATCCAGAGATCACAGTTTGAGAATATTGGATTATTTTAGCAGAGATTTACAAAGAATATCATCAGGCAGTAAAGGCGAATTCTTCAGAGATCATTCATTTGAGATTTGGCACATATTTCCAAAAGCCGTACATCATTTATTACTGCTGCAGACAGGCCGTACTCTGTACCTGCAGGCCGTACTTATTTCTTTCAGAGATTTCTTCCTGGCTTTCAGTTTCTGGCACACTGTCTTAGGCGTTGGCTTGTATTGATCAAAAACTGGAGATCTTGCATAGCGCTTCAGGAGTTAGAGATTCCTTCTTGTTTCTGGCACTACCCTACTGTTTTAATGACAGCCGCCACCAGGTTCTTTTGGAATTAATTTATTTCATGTTCATTTATCAATTTCCTTCATTGTAAAAGTTCTGGAAAAAATAATAAACAGTGCGCCTATGATCTCTGGCATATCTAATGTCATTCTGAGAAGATTTAGATTTGTTTTGAATTTTTTATGAATTTATTAAGCTTTCTTAGAAAAATCGCAATTTCCTATTTTGCCTGTTAAAACCTCAAAAACACAAAAAAACGAAAAAATTGCAAAAACAATACAAAAACATTCAGGGTTTGAATCAGAGAACCACCAGGGTTCCGACAGTGGTATCAGAGCACAGATCTCCTGCCATCCTGTGCTTTTTCAGTGCTTATTCAGAATACAGTGCATTTCTGGGTTGCCTTTTATGAACCAAGATATTATTCAGTATACCAGAGGTGTAGGGACAGGCAAAGACGAAGACTGGACAGGTCCACCGATTCCAGAAGGTCAGACAATATCAGGAGTGCTTGGTTTTCACAGATCCAGTTCAGACGGTAGTGAAAATAGTGTTGCAACCCTAATGGCAGAACGTGAGACTTCCTCAGAGACTCGCAGGGATCCAGGGAAGGCACATGCAGAGGGTGATATCACCGATGAGGAGTTCAGAAGGAGACACGATAATATGATGGAT
>VDFB02063268.1:0-13782 GCA_007258455.2 Sequoia sempervirens
TTGAATGGGCATAATTGAATTGATTTACTATTTTTTAGTTTTTCTCCCAAAAGTGTTGTTCAGGCTAATACCCCATCCTCAATCACAAGGAAACCAACAGATTCCCCCATTGAGTTGACTCACTTGAGGATTGTAAGATAATTCTTTGTGGGGATCTCTTTTCTAATGAAATAAAGGAAAATAGGTGCATTATACCCCCATTTTTCCCATTTCAAATTGGTTAACCTATTTTTCTATGTTTTAGAATCAATGGTTTTTCCTAAACATTTCCTAACTTATTTTTTTGCAATAGTATAATGTGATAGCTATTTTTTGAGAATATGACTAGTGTGGTTGTATATATTTAATAGATCTTTTTTTTTTTGAACTATTCTATAGGAAAAAACCAATTGCTAATTAGTGCCATGGTCTAGAATATTCACTATGACAAAGTTGTCAAACAAAAAAATACAAGAACTCTCTTTTATAATAAAATATCCCTTCCACTTGTACCACTTTTCGAATCAATATTTTTGCCTCAACATTTCATAGCTTAATTTTTTGCAATACTATAAGGCCATGCTTTTTAAGATCCAACTAACATTTAAAGTTTTAAAATTGATCCTCATTTCAATTGAGTGGGGAATTTTGCCCCCTTGTCTTGATACCAAAATTGATAACAAATTATGAGCTAATTTTGATTTCTTCAATTGTAACTTCTACCACCAATTTTTTTCCCTCTAACCTTAAATTTTATTTTATTAATGATTCTTGTTGAGTAATTGTAGGAGTTTCATTTGTCAACACTACTTCATCAGATTCCCCTCACTCCAATTCAAGTTCAATGGTGAAATCAATCTCATGATTGCTTCGTGTGGTTGCAAGGTCCTCAATTAAGATTGCCACATTTCCTTCCAAAGCTCCTACAAATTAGGATCCATGCAATGTGGGCCTTGGCACAGGGATTCACTAACAATTGGAAAGTGGGCCTTAATCCATTGTGTTTGTATTACCTACCATTTCAAGATTTGAAGGAAAGGCTAGCCCATTCCAAAATCCAAGATCCCCTATTTTTGGGTCTTAGGTCCACTCCAGCTATATATCATTAAGTTTGTTAGTTAGGACAAGTTGAGCCAAGGAGGATACCCCTTTATTCATTACATTGTCCCATTTCTACCCAATTATTTTCTCTTTTCCTCTTCTATTTCTTTCCATCTGGAGTTCTTTCCACCATATGCTAGCATGGCCTTTCAATTTTTCCTTTACAAATTTTACCCTATCTGGGTTTTCTATTTCTTCATACTCAAAATAATCTTCCATGTCATTGATCCAATCAATCAGCTCCTCTGGATTTAGGTTTCCAGAAAAAATAGAAACTTCTATCTTAGGCCTCTTTCCAATCTTGGAAATGGCTCTAATAAGTCTGAATTCTCCAGGATCCATTACATCATGTACTTCCTCTTCGAATGGCTCTTCATCTTTAGCCTCATCCTCACTTTCATCTCTTCTTCTGACATCAACTCCCCTACACAGTTCCTCTTGCAGTGCTTGCATTTGTTTCTGGAGGGCTCTAAAACCCTCTTCTATTACCTCAACATTTCTCCCACTATAGTTTCTTCATGGAGGCATTTTTTCTCACAAACCCACAACCACAAGTCCTGGTGCAAACTACCTCATGTTCGATAATCTATTTACACACTCAGGAAAACATGCTCTGATACCACTTGATGAAGGGTACTCCCCTTACAATCTAAAACTCACAAAAACAATAGATAATGGAACAAACAAAATGCAAGAAGGAAAGCAAATATTTTCTATTATCACTTAAATGAAAATGAAATTACAACATTATATTTTCCATCACATGGGCTTTTTGATTACATAAATTTGCAAATCTACAAATCAAAGCCACCATCTACTCTGTCCTTGTCTCCCCTCTGTAGTCCCCCTTTACATCCTTTATTTGGAAGGTGTAACCACCCTAAAATATTTTGGAAAGTGCAACTGCCCTAGAATCTTTTGGAAAGTGTAATTTCCTCAGGAAGATATTTTGAAATTCTATTAATTTTGGTATTTCAACTTTGCAGTGTCATAACTTTTGATTCGACCGTCAGATTTTCTATTATAATACCTTTTTCGGAAAGGTATCAGGAATTATTTCGCCTAAAAGTAGGGCCTAAAGGCCATCCACTTTCATTTTCCACCAATTTCAAGGCCCATCTAGAGCCTCTAAGTGCCTCAAAATTGACCCCAAAGATTTTAGTAGGATTTTTGAAAATTAAAATTTTAATATTTCTCACATGACAATGGTATTGAAGTGATTTCTTTGTCATTGGCTTCAATTTACCATTCTGGAGGTCTGTGTAATATTTCGTGTCCAACTATGCATAAATGCAAATTTACTAAAATAGTAACCCTACCAAATTTAGCCCTTATTGAAAAGAAACAACAATTTTTTTGGATGATGCAAGATTGCTCTTACACCCTGGATGCTTCCGCATAAAAACTATAGAGAAATGTGGAGAAAATATATTTCTCCCAAAAACTTTGGTAAGCAACACTACAAAACTAGTTCACACACTGGTGAACAAAACTTCCTATGACCTTTGATCCAGAAGCCAATATTTTGGATATAGAAACTCTAAACAACATATCCAAACCACACAAGTAGATCTTCAACCCAAAATAAATGTGAAGCAAAACTAGAACACCTCTACAACACCCTGTTTTCTTATTTTATCAATTTTCTCAGTATCCTCAACATTTGAACCATAAATGGAAGCTTATCAAAGAAACACTAGAGGTTAACATCAACAACTTAACTAATGAAAACATAATGCAACTAATCAAAGCAACAATATCTTCTCAACCACTATCAAACTATCATCAATGACAACATAGGCATGTTGACATAAATGACAACATTCTTTGCCCAACAAAGTAGTAGATTACCATTTTTGGAAGTACTATTTCACTCAATAGTGCATGTGTCAAGCTAAAAAAAAGTTCCAAATTTCCCTCTATCATCATTAGTAACAACTTTAACCATTCTAACACTCGCTTTAGAATATAAAACCTACATGCTTGCATCTATTATTTATCTCATATATAATAGATTATGGGCTAATCCTAAGACATGCAAGACACCATCAAATCTCATCACTCTACCATTATAAATTTTTCTCTAAATAATATCATGTTCAATGATATCTAAATAAGAATTATCACTCAATTATGCTTCTTTTGTATTTTTTTAATTAAATTAGTCCATGATTACAATTTCATAAAAAAAAAACATAGATGTGATTAGTGAAAACAAATTGGGTTCAAATTATGTGTCACAGGGTGTCGTTTTATTTTGCAATAATATTCTTCATAGTTTTATTCAAATTTTAAGTGAGATCAAGAAAAAATTTCCCCTTTGAATAATTTTAGATATTAAAAAGTAGAAGGGCTAAACTTACAATTGTTAATTGACCTAATTTTCTCATGCTTTAAGGACTATTTACTATGTTCTTTTTAATCCAACTTAATAGCTTGGGACTAGAGGAACTTCAAACTTTTAGAAGTAGAAATAATTGATCAAATAAATAAGAAGTGGAGAAGACATGCTTCATGTTAGTGGCTTCTAGCACATTTTATTTATTAAATAGTATTGTGTCATTTGCAAAATAGACATGAGCAAAGTCATTTTGGTTACCAAAATGCCTTTCCATCTTCTACTAGAGTGAAAGCGGGTATGTGCAAAATCATCATGGAAGAAAAGGCCCTTAAGTGGTGATAAAATTCAAAAAATTAGAGTTAGGAAACTTGACGTAAAAATTTGAATAATATCTATATTATTTCAAAAATATGTAAAAATATAATCTATAGCAAATTGAATGTAGTTTCTGAACTACTAGGTTTATATAAAAAAAAATCTATTTGGTGAAAATTTGAAATTTCAATGTAGTAGCACTTAAATTTCAGGGAAAAAATAAGTAGGTGTCTATCTGACCACCTTAACCACAATAAAATGATAATATTTTTTATAAGATTTTAGATATAAGTAGTGGATATATGCGACTTTGATGCCTTTTTCTACCGTTTTTCAAATGGAAAGTAATTGAATTGTATTGAGGTTTTTTTTTTATTACAACTTTAAAGAAACTTAATAAAAATCCTTAATAATGGAATACACCTTAACGAGGTAAAAGGATTTCATGAGAATTATTTTTTGAATCCTATATAGCTAGTATGTGAAGCACATAAGGATATGACATATGTTTTACAGTTAAAAATATGATACTTGTTTGAAGCTAGATGTTTTTCAATCGACCTATCAATCGGGGACTTTAATTAAATTAATTCAAGAGAATAGAAATGAATAATAATTATTTATTAGAAGAGTTCAAAAGGAAAATAAAGCATAATTTATATTGGTGGAAAGATGAGAATCTCCTTTAAAAACCCTTTTCGTTTCACCAATTTTTGGTAAAACAAAGTCGTTAGCCACATACCCTACACATACCCATCATATCGCCACTTTTTGGCCCATCATGATCCTGCACATACCCTAGTGTTTAATAAAATAAACTATAACATCTACCATGAGAATGTATAAATATATATGGGTACAGGGAGCGACCTTATCAGAATCTCCATTATGCCATAAAAGTCCTACAAGGTCCACATTTAGGTCAATGGAGAATTGTGGTGTGGAAATGCATTAAAAAATCCATTTCTTCCAACTCAAATAAAAGAAAACTCTTTCTAATATTTTTTGTTGAAGACCTCCAATTCACTCTATCATATGCCATAATAATGCAAAAAATTTATATCTTACTTTTCATATTTGAATTAGAAATGTATTGAATAATGTCATGAGTTGTGATTATACCTTTAGATGTATCCCTCTTAGGGAAAAGGTTGATATATTATTTTGATATGAGTGGAGGATGAAGTATCTTGAGCATGTTTGCCACATATTCAAAAGTGATTGTATATGTAATAGAGGCCTAAATTCTACAAAAGAAGAAATATAAGAAATTTTTGGAATGAGGGCTATGAAAATGTAATTGAGAGATTTGAGAATTTTTGGACTTTTTAGAAATCTCAACCACCTCACTTGCTTACACTATGACCAAAATTACATAAGAAACTCGTTGGTAACCCATCTAGACCTAGATCCTTATTTGAGGTGCATATTAGAGAGTGGCAATTTTATTTCATCATTTTTGAAAAAAATAGTTAGCATTTGGTTATCCTTATCTAAAATAATATATTGGGGATGACCTATTAAAAATTTACTTGGGTATGCATGTTGGAGGTAGCTCTACAATTTAGGAAGTTTTTGAAGGAATTGATTGCCTAACCCTTGATGCACTCCAAATTGTTCAAGGTAATTTTGAAATTGGGTTCTATGGGGAAACTTTATTCATAGGAATGACAAAATTTGAAATAAGTACATGAAAGAACTTGGTGTTTTTGTCCCTCTTTCTGAGCCATATTCTCTAAATTTATACTACTCAAAGATGTCTTCTTTCAATTGGATTTCCATCATCTCTATAAAAAGATAATTTTGTTTCTAGTATAGAGCTTGATACATATTTGAGGCTATAATTATTTCAATGAGTGAGAGGAGCCCCTTTACAATTCTTTCTTTTTAACAAAGAGGTTTCTAAAGTTCCTTTTATTCTAATCCTGTAATATGGTCTTGAAGGATGATATTTTTATATATTAAGGATTTACATATTTGTTCCTTTTATTTTTGGGATACTAGATCACCAATTTTTGACCAAATCAAGAATATTTTATGTCAAAACCACATGTTTTTGAATTTGAAGGAACTTCTTGGACTAGAGCAATCTTCCATGGTGCATAATTGGAGAGGAAAGTGATTACAACTTGTGCACAAAATGATCTCTCTGTGAGATAACATATAAATTCAACCAATTCAAAGATGAATAATTTTGTCTAATCTCTCTATGATATTGTACAAAAGCAATGCTACAAATGATCTAAGTTAATGAGTCATTCATGGTTAGAACATCTAGTACTTTATTTTGATTTACAAAGGAAATTAAAGCAAGCTAAGTTTGGGTTTCCCTTTGGTTCCCCATGTTTAATGGTTGATCTTAAGATGAAATTGAACTCTCTAGAAATAATGAATTTTTCTTCCTTTACTATTTCTAATATTTTAGTGAGCACATTTGATAGCTATTTTTTGAAAAAAATCATCTTTGAACTAGTCTATACGAAAAACCCAATTGCCAATTAGTGTCGTGGTCTAGAATATTCACTAGGACAAAGAATTATCAAGACAAAAAATGCCAAGGCCACTACAGGCACCCTCTCTTAGAATAAAAGACCCCTTCCACTTGTAGCACCTTTGAATCAATGTTTTTGCCTCAACATTTCCTAACATTTTTTTGCAATAGTATAATGTGGTAGCTATTTTTTGAGAATATATTTATTAAAAAATTATCAAAAAAATTAAGCATAAACTACATGTTGTTAGCTAATTTCTCACTGAAGTGATTTTAAAAATAGTTAAAAAAAGTTAACCTTCTGAGGGAACCATAGCATACACTAGATGTTATGTTTGTTTGAAAAAACATGACCAATTTGTGTGGCTCCCTTTTTTGAAGCCCTAAATCTCTACTACTTTCAAATAAAATTAGTAGTTTAGAAAGTAGATTTAGAGCACTACGACCCTTTTTTTTTGTTGCATCTTAAAATTTTGAGTGTAACTATCCACAATTTCTCACCCAAGGTCATATTTCTTGATTTCAAAAAAAAATGGCCACTTAAGACCCCTTTCTGGCCCCTCATCTTTATGCACTTACCCTATACAAAAGAAATCCTACAATTGGTCCAAGTGAATGAGTCATCCATGGTCACAAAATCTAGTACTTTATTTTGATTTACAAAGGAAATGAACACAAGTTAAGTTTGGGTTGCCCTTTGGTTCCCCATGATTGATGCTTGAGCTTAAGATGAAACTAAACTCTCTAGAAATAATGAATTGTTCTTTATTGTTTCTAAGATTTTAGTGAGCATATCAAGTGGCTATTTTTTTAGAATAAGGCTACTGTGGTTGTATATATTCAATAGAAAAATATTCATCTTTGAACTAGTCTATATGCAAAACCCAATTGCCACTTAGTGCCATGGTCTAGAATATTCACTATGACAAAGTTGCCAAATCAAAAAATGTCAAGGCCGTTATAGGTACCCTCTCTTAGAGTAAAAGAGCCCTTCCACTTGTACCACCTTTATTTCAATGTTTTTCCTCAACATTTCTTAACTTAGTTTTTTGCAATAGTATAATGTGGTAGCTATTGAGAATATGGCTAATATGGTTGTATATAATCAATAAAAAAAAATATTTTTGAACTAATCTATAGGAAAAACCCAATTGTCAATTACTGTCATGGTCTAGAACATTCACTATGACAAAGTTGCCTAACCAAAAAATGCCAATGACCTTCCCTTAGAGTAGAAGACCCCTTCCACTTGTACCACCTTTGAATCTATGTTTTTGCCTTAACATTTCCTAACTTAACTTTTTGCAATAATAGAATGCCATGTTTTCCAAGATAAAACTAACATTCGATAAAGTGCCATTTATTACAAACATTTCAATTGAACAAAGAATTTGACCCCATGTTGCCTTTGTGCTAAAATTGAGAAGGAACTATGAGCTAAATTTGATTTCTTCAATTGTAACTTCTACAACCAATTTTTTCCCTTTAACCATAAATTCTAATGATTCATGTCGAGTAATTGTGGGAGTTTAATTAGTCAACAATACTTCTTCATTGGATTCTCCTCACTCCAATTCAAGTTCAATGGGGGAATCAATCTCATGATTGCAAGGTCCTCAATTAAGATTGCCATATTTCTTTCCAAAGCTCCTCCAAATCAGGATCCATTCACTAGGACAAAGAATTGTCAAGACAAAAAATGTCAAGGCCACTACAAGCACCCTCTCTTAGAATAAAAGACCCATTCCACTTGTACCACCTTTGAATCAATGTTTTTGCCTTAGTATTCCCTAACTTATTTTTTTGCAATAGTATAATGTGGTAGCTATTATTTGAGCTAGTGTGGTATATATTCAATAGAAAGGAATTATTTTTGAACTAATCTATAAGAAAAACCCAATTGCCAATTAGTATCATGGTTTGAAATATTCACTCTAACAAAGTTTCCAAACAAAAAAGGTTCAAGAACCCTCTCTTAGATTAGAAGATCCCTCCACTTTTACCACCTTTGAATCAATATTTTTGCCCCAACATTTCCTGATTCCCACTAACCATAATTTTTAATGATTTTTGTTTAGTAATTATGGGAGTTTAATTAGTCAACAATACTTCTTCATTGGATTCTCCTCACTCCAATTCAAGTCCAATGGGGGAATCAATCTCATGATTGCAAGGTCCTCAATTAAGATTGCCACATTTCCTTCGAAAGCTCCTCCAAATCAGGATCCATGAAGTGTAGGCCATGGCAGGGGGATTCACTGACACTTGGCAAGTGGGCCTTAATCCATTGTGTTTGTATTGCCCGCCATTTCAAGATTTGAAGGACAGGCCAGCCCATTCCAAAAGCCAATATCCCCTATCTTCCGCTCTCAGCTCCTCTCCGGCTATATATCAATGAATTTGTCAGTTAGGCCAAGTTGAGCCAAGGAGGATATCCCTTTATTCAATACATTGTCCCATTTCTGCCTGGTTCAGGGAAGTCGCCCATTTCTGCCCAGTTCAGGGAAGTCGCCCATTTCTGCCTAGTTCATGGAAGTCGCCCTTATTATTCTTCGCCTTGCTCTCGCCCAACATGCACGATATTCGCATAGCTTTCCACCGCATTTGTTTGCGGTGTAAATCCTGTGTTTCCTTGTGTTTCGCGCCGCATCAACTCCATTCCTTTGCGGACGGTTTTCGTGGTTGATGAGGAATTGGCTTGTGCGGTTACAACAGGGAATATACACTTTTCTGCTCTACAAGTTATATCATCATGGGGGATGGTGTCTCATGTACAAGAACTTTTTTTTATTAATGCATTTCTATTATTAATTCAAATATAAGGTATATAAGGTACAGGATTTAGTAGTTGAGTATTTTAATTTGGTGTCTTTTAAAATTATTAATTAATGGAAAAAATTTCTGTTTATGATTAAGGTTTTAGGTCCACATTATCAAATCTGATACCATATCAACATGCTTTTTTGCTGAGGTTTCCTAAAGATCCAAAAAAAGAAAGTAGACCAATAATTGTACATTGAGTTTTAATAGTTGTACATTAAATCATGTTTTGTATGCGCTTTTATGTGACATCACATGATTTGTTGGTTTTTAGATCTAAAGTATAGACTAAATGTAAGGTCGTAACTACTAGTACTTTATGTTGAAAATATTGGACATTAAGTCAACAAATACAATCACAACTATTGGACCATGCTCAACTAGTAGTCATCTCCCTTAATAGTAGATATATTTATTAGTATATATGTCTTTAAGATGATCTATATTAACTATTCTTTTGAAGCAAAAGGTGCAATGCACCCATATTATTAGGGGTAAAGTGACCCAGGCCTGGAATTTGACGGTCACCCCTACTTGTCATATGAAAATTTTATGACAGTTTGGTCATTTAAATACCTGTAAAAAATTGTTTAATTTATGAATTTTTATATAAAATCTTTATAAATACAATATCTTGAAAAATCAGAAAACAATGATAATTATTAGTAATAAATATAAAAATCTGTTGTTATAATTAACAATTAACAAAAGTTTCTAAGTTTATATTAAAAACAAATCTTGTTAAATATATTAAAAGTTAAAAATAATTATATTCTATTTTGAAAAGATTCTAAATTAATATATGTTTTTATAATAATATTATAAATAGCATATATTAATATAAAAAAATGATAACCATTATAAAAATGTAAAAGTTTCTAAATTCATATTAGAAAGTATTCAAAAAAGTTGTATTCTATTCTAAACTAATTTATCATTTTATAATAAAAATTATAAAATGATATATATTATAAATTAAAATACTATATTATATTTTGCTTATAATAATTTTTTATCCTAAACACTTTTGACCCGAGATCTATATTAACTATTCGAGACATATATTTTCCTCAATTAGCAAACTTAAATTAAATAAAAAATCATTGAATCATTTTGGAAAAAACAAAAATCATTGTAGTTAAAAAGTGAAAATAGAATGTTGTAATATTGTAAATCTTTGTGTTTTTTTCTACTGATTTTTGACCACCAATGTGTTGTGCACCATTATTACGTCTATGACATAATTAAAAAGTGGGTGGAAAAAGCCACCTTTCTTATAGATGCAATATGCTAACATTTTAACTACAATATATGTATATTTATAAATTATACAAGATGATAAAAAATGTTAAAGACATGATATTTCTATAATTTATTATAATGGTAGGTATAATTTTCCCACCATTCATACATAATATAATGATGTTTCTGGATGTAACTATGTATGTTTTTTTGAATGGACATTTCAAATCACACTCATGATACATCATCAATTAAAGGACATTCATTGAGTGTGATTTGAAACATCGATTCAAAAAAGTATACACAATTAAACTCAAAACAAACATTCTCTTTATTATAATGATTAATATTTTCTTTTTAGTAAAACATTATGTGAAACATTTTGTACTACTACATTTAGACCACACTCCATGATTAATTATCAAAAAAAAAAAAAAAAACAATAATAATAGATAATAACCCATCAAAATATGATCCAAAATAAATCAAAATAATAATTTTACACAATTACTTATAAAAAATCCACCCTCTTAATTAATATCAACCATCTTTTAAAACAAAAAATCAAATCTATAAATGACATGAAAAAGTGATAAATGTGATTTTCTATATAATTGACCATTCATATATATTTAATAATATTTAGGACTATATTTGGTTCCATGTATATAAAGCTCAAAGTACAAATCTGATCTTTTCCCCTTCTTTTATAATGGAAATGTAAGGTACATTCCTAGCTAACTATTGTAGGTCATATAGGGATAAGAGTAAAGTTGAAGTGATATCAACTTTAAATGTTCAACGTATTGTCTATTTGTTTCCCTACCATGAAATGCCTAGTGCTCCAACAATGCCAACATACCAATAAACACATATTTTCAATAATACAAAGATATTGACTCATTAAAAGTTGTATGTTTTCTAATACATCATCTTTTATCAACAGTATTTCCCACTTGGCATTATCCAAAAGTATTGGCTAAATAATTGGACTGGAGTGAAGGTTAGAGTGATGTGAACTTTAAATATTTCAACGCATTGTCTATTGATTATGGAACCATGAGAATCCTAGTTCAATAATGCCAAAATAACATTATTCTTATATTTTATGTAATAACCTAAGAACCTTATATGATACATTTATATTAAATATAGAGGTTTATGTTTTGTGATACAAACTTATCTCTGTCTTTGGCTCAAATTTTTATGGAATGATCCAAGAGTATTTAAAAAAAAAAACCATAGCTTGTCTCTTTTTTTGGAATTCAATTTATTTCAATGTGATTTAAGAAAAAGTCTTTATTTTTATTAGAATTAGAAGAATAAAGAATATATTATTTTAAAAAATATGGATAAGTCAAATTTATGTTAATCAATATATTGTAAATATGAGAGTTATCCATATTATTAATGTCAATGATGAAATTTATATAGTACTTATAAATAATTTGTTATATTGTTGTCTTTTTCATCTTTGTAAAGATGTTTTATATGTTCGTGTTTGTTTTGTCGTAATCATTATTTTAATTTCTTTCAGTTTTAGTAGTTATTTGTTGCAATTTAACATTGTTCAATGTAAAAAAAAAAATAGAACTTAAGAATTTTTTATATTGATACCATGCTAATAAATAATGGAACTTAAGATTCATGAGATTTTTTTGTGGAAAAGAAAGAAATAATGGAAGGTCTAATAGATCCTACATTTAGTTGTGTCTTAAAAGGTGTACATTTTGTTAAAAAGGCCTCATTTATTTCCTTTTTCAAGTGCATTTGTATTCCTTTTCTTAAAGGTTAGCAGAGGTTGTGAATGAATTAAAATGGAGAAAAATGAATATTAAAGACATTTTTAATTTGAAATGGTTTTTTCCATGTATGATGGAGTCTCTTTTCTTTTGTTTATGTTTCTTTTATTCTTCTCTCATTCATGTTCTTAGGAGTGTTAAATTACATTCTACTATTCTTCTAAAATTTACTTAGATTTAAAATTTATATTTCATCCCTCTAAGGGTTAATATGAGAAATAGGTATATACACTAATTCCACACTATGGTTATAGTTTTTTGCACTTGTATCAAGCATTTTATTTAGTTAATCCTTTGGTACTAGAGGTTCATACAAGCATTTTTGTCCTTATATATGGCAATAGAGTCATAGTGGTTCCATAATTTGCATGTGATGGAACCATGCTATTTTGGTTCTAGGTGTTCCTTCATTTTTTTTATTTCTTTGTTTGGCAATATAGAGGGAATCGATTAATTATTTATAGAGATTAGTATTTGACTCTACCAAAGAAAGATAAACTCTCCTTGAGAGTGATTTCAATAACTCTACACTCTAGTTAACTAGCTTTTGTCTAAGTTGAAAGAATACAATTTATAACCAAATTAGAATATATTAACTAATTAACCCATAAAACATTTTTAACTATAAATAAATGCTTATTTATCTAAGTTAAAACACTCAAAAGAAACAAAATGTTATTAATTATTGAGAAATTACTAACATAAATAATAATTTGGTACTATAACTAGAGAAAAAGAATAGAAAGGAACATATGACTAAAATATGCAATTGACTATTGGTCTCAAAGATGTGCTCACAAAATCTTCTATTGGTCCCATGTTGATGTTTTTATGAACATAAAATTTGTAAATGATTAGTAATAAAAAAAGAATATGAGCCCTCAGTGTCAAAGGGATAAGAACAAAAGGAATATAATAACAATATTAATAAGAAAATAAGGAGAAGATAGAGCAACATAGAAGAATAGCATCACCTCCTATCAGCTATGTTAGAGCTTGTAGTGTAGAAAATTGTATACCTTTGCAATTTCACACATTGTATGGGTTCCTTAATTTATTCAACTTAATTAAGCTTTAAATTTTCCAAATTATGCATTCCAAAGCCTTATGCTTACTGTTTTCTGAAAGGAGAACCAACAGTTTAAATAAATGCATTAATAATTAAATTACCTTAGAGCATGTGTGTCCTAGAAGTTTAGGAAAGGAACCATTAACCCATGGGTGAATGGGTCCCCTTTAAGGACCTAAATAAAAATATGTTTATGTCAAAATTTTAATAATCAAAATTCAAATTGTAATTATTGGATTTTGGAACCTAATTTATTTGGAAATTGGATAAACACCTATAAATACATAGTTTTTTATCATTTAGAAAGGGAACACTTAATGATAAATTTTTTGAGAAGAAAATATAATTGTCAAGAGCATTCAAGAGCAACATTGTCAGCCATTTATAGTAGAAATCAAGATCCTAACATCATGCTGATGGTTATGTCTATTCATGTTATCTTGTAAAAGCTAACAAGTGTTATAGGTCTTCATGCATTCAAGCATTCAAGCAAATCTATCAAGCAAGATCCAAATCCTTGAAGAGATGTGTGTGAATTCAATCCTTCAAGTTATCCATTGAAGTTTGGTGAGTTGTAGCAAATTGTTCATTCATCATTTCCTCGCTTTCCATTAAGGCTTTT